>JAQZBX010001263.1:64555-86024 GCA_029593785.1 Cabassous unicinctus | reverse complement strand
AAATAAAATGGTCTTTGTCGAAATTATAAACCTTTGTTCATCAAAGCACACTATCAAGATAGTGAAAAGACAACCTACAGAATGAGAGAAAATAATTGAGAGCAATATATCTGCTAAATTTTTAATATTCAGAATAAATAAAGAACTGCTACAGATCAATAACAAAAAAGATAAGTAACCCAATTTAAAAATTAGCGAAGGACTTCAATATGCATTTCTCTAAAGAAGACATGCAATTGACCAATAAGCACAAGATAAGATTCTCACCATCATTGGTAAATAAAGAAATGCAAATCAAAACCACAATGAGATAAAACTTCATACCCACTAGCATGGCTATTACTAAAAAAGAAAATGACAAGTATGGCAAGGATGTGGAGAAATACAAACTTTTATACATTGCTGGTGATACTGTAGAATGGTGCAACCACTGTGGAGCTCAGTTTGTTTTTTCTTCAAAAAATTGAAAATAGAATTATCATATAATCAGGTCATCCAATTTCTTGGTATTTACCCAAAAGAATTGAAAGAATTGATAGCAGGGACTCAAACATATATTTGTACACGAATGTTTATAGTAGTATTGTTTACAATATTCAAAAGCTCAAAACAACCCAAGTGTCCATCAACAGATGAATGGATAAAGAAAATGTGGTATATACATACAATGCAATATTATTCAACCATTAAACAGTATGAAGTTCTGATGCATGTGACAACATGGATGAACCTTGAAGACATCATGTTGAGTGAAATAAGCCAGTTGCAAAAATATAAATAAGGTATGATCTCACTGATATGAAACAACTAGAAGAAAAACTTCATAGAGACAGATGGTGGTGTATAGCATATGAAGACCAGGGGTAGTAGGATGGGAAGAGAGAGCTATAGCTTAATGGGTAAATAGCTTCTGTTTGAGATGATGAAAAAGGAGGGGTATTTCATTCTGCTGGGCTGCTGAAAGCAATATACCAGAAATGGTCTGGCTTTTCCAATAGGGTCTTACTAACTTACAAGCAAACAATTCTAAAGCTGTGAAAATGTCCAAAACAGGGCATTATCAGACAATGCTTTCTCCCCAAATACTGGCTGCTGGTGATTGTGGACTCCTCTGTCACATGGTAAGGCACATGGTGACGTCTGCTTGTGTCTCTATTCTCTTCTGAATTTCCTTGTTTTCAGATTCTGGCTTCCATGGCTTTCTCTCTCTCACTCTTGCTCCCTCTCTGTCTCTCGGTATTCATCCATTTATAAAGACCTCAGTAAGATTAAGACCCACCTTGGGCACAGCCTTAACTGAAGTAACCTAATCCAAAGGTCATACTTACAATAGGTTTACACTCAGAGGAATGGATTAATTTTAAGAACACAATTTTTCTGGGGTCCATATAGTTTTAAACCATCACAAGGATAGTGGATATCAGTGATGGTAGCAAAATATTGTGGATATAAATAACACTAGTGAATTGTACACTTGAATGTGGTTAAAAAGTGAAATTTTGTGCTCTATATCAGTTACTAAAATAAAAAGTTAAGAAAATAATAGGAAAACCCTTCATTGTGGGGTTTATGATGATTAGGATCATGACTCTCTTATTCAACATGTATCCATTCCCAGAATCTGTATGTAATTAATAAATAATGGTTGCAAGATATACATTTATATATAAAGAGAGAGAGACAGACAGACAGACAGACAGAGGGAATATATCCATATAAACTTTAGTCAGTCAGTTATTTGAAGTGACTGGTACCAAAATTACTTAACACTAAGAAGCCTAAATTTTTTGTTGTTGACAGCCTATTGATGACTCTCTCAAGGATATTATGGGTGTTTTGGGTCCAAGAAGACTCAGACATAAATGCAGATATGGGAAAACTGAAAATGGATCCCTTTTCCATATAAATCACATGGGCATGTTATAAGAACTGCCTTGAATCTTTTATGAGGTTCCCAGTGCCCTACCCAATCAGAGACTGACTTTTTAAAATACATTTTTTATTTTTTAAAAGATACTTAGATTACATAAATGTTACATAAAATAGGGGATTCTCATATGCCATGCTCCCTACACCTCTCACATTTTCCCACATTAACAACATACTTCATTAGTTTGGTATATTCATTACAATTGATAAACCCATTTTGCTGCTAAACATGGATTATAGTTTACATTGTAGTCTACACTCTCCCCCAAACAATTTTGTAGGTTATGGCAAGATATATAATGGCCTGTATTTGTTGCAATGTCGTTCAGGACAATTCCTAAATCCTGAAAATGCCCCCATATTACACCTCTTTTTCCCTCTCCCTGCCCTCAGAACCTCCAGTGGCCACTGCCTCCATATCAATAATATAAGTCCTTCCATTGCTAAAATCACAATAAATCTATAGTAGAACTCCAGTAAGTCTACTTTGGTCATCGTTCATTCCCCAATCCTGAGGATTCTAGGATGGTGATGCCCACTCCACCTCCAATTGAGAAGGGGCTTTGATCCCATAGGACAAGTGGCTGAGACTTTCTTGCTTGCAGTTGTAGACTCTCTTGGTTCCTTGGGATGGTCATTGTCCATCATCACCTCCTTCTTAGTTGTCCTGGGTGAGTCTAATGAACCTCCTATTCCTATGCTCTTGGTGGTACCTTTGCTGATCTTTCCACTATACCCTATCCTAAAGTCACCACTGGAGCTCCATTATCAGTGAGTCATAATTCACTTTCAAATTGTCTCTGTTAGTAGATGATGCTTACTTGAACAAACTTTTTACATAAAATTTATCTTTCATGTGTACAAACAATGTTTCTTAAGAGGGGGTAATGTGCAACCCTTGTTTCAAATGAAATTATCTTGAACTACACTATTGATGCAAACAGTTTATGATTTAACATTTCTTATTTAACAGTATTAAAACTAAAATTTTGCTAGAACAGTAGATATAAAATTACAATATGTGGTCCAAGAAGTTTCTTAGATTTCATTAAGAGACAGTAAATATTTACTTCCACTATATTAAGTTTAAAGCAGAACCAGGAGGGAAGAATTAAAGTTTTGCTTTATGTCTTGCTTACTTAACAATCTTTTACATTTAAACATATTCTTCATGAGATTCGATTCAATTAAAAAAAACACAAAACTTTAAGACGTAAAATTAGGGAAATTGTATTGTTCATTTGGAATGGTTATGAAGCAAAATTGCCAGTTGGGGATATGGTACTGACTGCTCTGGCAAATAATCCCCTTTGAGACTTACATGTTTATTCTATCCCCAGTTTTCTATGGCAGAATTATTGGATATCCTTTGGGATAAGGTGATAACATTATTCTTCAGTTGACTAAAATGCTTCATTTACTTATGAAGTTCATTTTATTCTTTTCTAACTATCCATTATCATATATTGTAGTACTTCCTGGTGCCAGTTTGATTGGAATTATAACTCAAGGTGGTGTGAGTGTGCATGTAATACATTTAGATTAAATTACTTTTGACTTGGGAATATACATTTTTAAACATTCTTATACAAAATGGTCAAAGTTTGAGAAACTCATTAGAGTTGAATTTTCAATTCTTGGGTAATTCCAAGAAATTCGAATTTTGAGTTTAAAGCTACTATTAGGAGCAAAATGGATGCTTATATCATCATTTTTGATACTGAAAACACATGACATCAGAGGAAGCTTAGCTACTTTCGGTACATGACATATAACTATCTTGAAACTTAATTTCCTCCTGCAATGAAGCTACCAAATCCTCTGATGGCCTCCTCCCTCTCCTTCATTATGAGCAATGCCAAAGTCTCTGAAGGGTGGTCAAGAGGCTGATACTGCCAAAGACTTCCAAATCAAGGCTTACCTCTCACCATTCACAGGATTTTAAAAGCTTTTTCATTTAAAGTCTTAGGTTTGCCCTGAATCTTCAATATGTGTTATAGTTTGAAGGCTAATCCTTGTAGGAGTCCCTAGTGAGGTAGGCAGAGGGATAGATTTACAAAGTAGTAGCTTCTAGGAGTATCCTCTAGTATTCCGTAGGTTAGCAAGACAAAAACCTTGATTATTTAAGTGTCCAGTCTCTATGGACTAACTCAAGTGTCAAAATTCATGAGGGACTAGATTAAATTCTAGAAAAATGTATTTTTAGATACACACACACACACACACTCATGCACATACAAAATCATTCTGTCATTACTCAGTACATTTCTATCCAGAAAAAAATTTGAACAGAAAGCTTAATTACCATGTAATTTCTATGTTGATAGAATTCAAATAAGGGTCATCATTGGTTTTTCAAAATGGTTATAAGCTTTAATTACACATAGTCTAATGCAATCCTCTGAATATTAAGTGCAATTTTAAATATGTATGTATGCACATGTATATGTATATGTGTGTATGTGTGTGTGTGTGTGTGTGTGTGTGTGTGTGTATATATATATATATATATATATATATATATATATATATGTGTGTTTATGTATTGGATGCTTGGTGTGTGTGTGTGTATCTTTGTTTATCAGGGCTGCTATGATATATACCATTCAATGAATCTTTTTCTTCCGGGCTTCTCCTCTGGTTCCTCTTCTGCATGCAATTTCCTTAGCTATAAAGACTTGAGAAATAGTGGTTTAAGTCCACACCCATTCAGTTTGGCTGTACCTTACTTAATAACCACTTCAAAGTCCTATTACATATGGTTCAAACCCAACAGGACCAGGGGTTAAGACTGAACATGTCTTTTGTGAGTGATAACATTCAATCCCCAAATATATAAATATATATCTACAGATATCTTGATTTTCACTAGTTAAAATATTATATCTTTCCTATCTAAATAAAAACTAGATGTCAATGAGGTGTAAAGTAGAATCTACATAAATTATTCATCCACTGAATTTCTCTTGCCACACCATAGCTTTTGCATGACATTCTTCACTTCTGCATTCCTCAGTGTATAGATAAGAGGGTTAATCAGGGGTGTACCAATTGTATAAAATACAGCCACCTTTTTGTCCACTGGAAATGTGGTTAGTCGGCAAATATATATATAGATATGCATTGAAGAAAAAACATAACAACCACAGTAAAGTGGGCTGTAAAGGTGGAGAGAGCTTTTTGCCTTCCTTCTGTACTGTGGTTTCTCAGAGTATAAAATAACTATATAGGATATAAACAGGATTATGAAACATACCATGCATATGGCCCCACTATTGGACACAACTTGTAAATTTCTGACATGTCTATGCAAGCAAGTTTCTGACATGTGTCTATGCAAGCAAGTTTCTATGCTGCAGGTAACAGAAATAGTGATCAATCACATTAGGGCCCCAAAAGGGCAGCCTTAAAGCCAAGAAAAGCTGTGCTGAAGAATGAATACATGATCCCACCCAAGCTAAAATTACCAATGCAATGCAGACACTCCGGCCCATGATGGCCATGTATTGCAGGGGTTTACAATTGGCCACATTACAATCAAAGGTCATGAGGATGAGCACAAAGATCTCCATGCACCCAAAAATAATGGGCAGCAAAGACCTGAGTCATGCACTCATTATAGGAAATGGTCTTTTTCTGAGCAAGGGAATCTACAATTAACCTGGGGGCCATGGCTGTAGAGAAGCAGGCATCAGCAGAGGACAGGTAGAAGAGAAAGAAGTACATGGGACTCCCAAGTGTCCGGCTTGCCTTAATAGTCACCATAATGAGAAAGTTCCCTAACAGATTTGCAATGTAAAGGATCAAGAAGACCCAAAATATTGCTTTCTGCTTTGCAGCATGCTGTGTCAACCCCAACAGAATGAATTCAGCCACACTCTTATTCATCACCATATCAGTAGCTGTAGGTAGAATGAAGATGAAAAAATGTTTAACCTGCAAAGAGAAGAAAAAATTTCACATCTTGCTTGGTGAGATCAGTGGGCTCAAGATGAATTCCGTGGTTTTGTTCTGTAATCTGTTTCTTCTAAATGCCATAGATATTTACCAGAATCCTCCCGAATTTGTGTAATTCTGCAGAGGCCCAGATCTATGCCAGATTTATTTATTGATTCAGAATCCCACTGGGTTGGACCAAAGCATTTTTATTTTCTAACAAACAGAGAATGATTTTTTCAAATTTTTGTTCCTACTATGATTGAGAAATACAGAGCTTGTTCTTTCCTAAGCACATGACTTAATAGATTTGAAACTTGACTTTCTATTAAAAAAAAAAATAACAAAACAAAAACAACTGAGTTTAAATAACCACCATATATTATTCTGGCCTTTTGTAAGAATATTTTTAAAAATGCTTTTATACTTATACACATAAACTTATTTATTTATTTGTGTGCATTAGAATTTAAAAAGCACTATTCCAATATAAATAAATGTTAATATTTTTAAAGAATCCTTCCTGAAGAAAATATACACAAATAATTTCACACATTTTTCTGTTTATTTTACCTAGCAGTTTAAGAATCTTGGGTGGAATATGCTATTGAAAATCTATTTTGACTTTTACCTATGCCTGGAGATGTCAGCTTCATTGATGGCCCTGACAAAACAAATGTTTGGATAATACTTTGAGTGTTTATAATGGAGTGAAACTATTCTTTACCTTACTCTTGATTTTATTCCATTACTCAGCTTTACATTGAATATTGACCTTATCTACTTATGAATTAAAACTGGTACATAATGACGAATACTATCACTCAAATCATGTTTTACTCATATACACGTATCTTTATTCCAAATTTCACAGATTTCTTCTAAAAACATTTGAAAGATATTATATAATCCCGAAATATAATTTTATAACTTTTTCCATTTTAAGTCTTTGTTCATCTACACATACAATTTATGTAATTGAAATAATCAGATAATATTATTTTGAATCACATTTTCACTTACAATTATTATAAGCAGCTTTCTAATGTTGTTATAGTTTTCATATATTATGACCAAGTTAATGGTGTGATAATTCATATATTTTAATAAAAGAATTTATTTGACCACTTTTCCATTGAGGCATTTATGTTGTCTCTAATTTTTACTCCCATTAATAATCCTACAAGCATGTAGAGAATAATTTTCCAAGTGCAATATTGTAGCATTTGCTGGAATTTTTATTGTTATTGATATATATTAAAATTATTGTTCAGCACTGTGTACTCTTTTATTAACCATATTTTACAGAATGATACATGATTGTAACAATAATTCCAGATATGAGAAAAATGTGTGAAGAGAAATAAAAATCTCTCCCAATTTTTTAAATGGATATTCCTATGCTCCAGATACAACCCCTTTGTTTCTTATATATCTTTTCAGAAATTTTCTATGTTTATTTGCATATGTTTTATATGAATATCTTTTATAATGTTCAAGATAAGCCAATGTTTCAAGGATGATTTTTCAGAGAAACTGATAATATGCAAAATACAGGTTCTCTTGTGATTTCATCTTATCATCTCAGGTCAATAGCAATTAAATTATATTTTTATTATTTTCGTTTAAAAGTATTATCAACAAAATTTTATTTTATACACTTATTTAAAAAATGTTTTCCTTCTTTTTTTTTCAGCTCATCCATTTTAATCTTGTTATTTTACTAAGATGAATATGAACTAGCAAAATAATTATTACATATCTTAGTTAAGATTTCAGCTACTGGAGCCAGATGGCATGAATTCAAATTCCAACTCCATTACTTACTAGCTGTGATTTTGGTCAAGTTTCTTAAGACATAATCATGTATACTGTACTGATCAATGGAAAAAAGATCTGGCTCAGAGTAAACACCATGCATGTTTCAGCCACTGCTTTTAAGAGTGTTATGAAATTGCTTTTTTTTCCCGTGTTTTTATTTGTCTTCTATTGTCATCATTTTTCATTTTTTAAATCATCCAGTCAATTTTCCTTTTGTAATTTAGTTCATTTTTTTCAAAATAAATAAATAAAATTATCATATTTATGCCATTTTCTTACATAATTCCACATTTATCTTTTGTTTTAAATATTGAATAAAATAAACTGGAGATATTATGAGGAATGGGGGAAATATTTCCTCTCTTCTTAACATCTTAAATGAATTTTAAGATGAATGTCTATAGGATCATTAGTTTAGTAAGGCACCATGTGGGAAGTGTTATAAGAATAGAAAACATATGGAGAGAAGAGTACGAATTCCTAAAGTACAGATTGGGCAGTGAAGAATTCAAAATTATGTAATGGATGAGCTACACATTTAGTTGGCAAACATCAGGTTTCAAACCAGGTTCTCTGAAATGCAAAAGTTCAGAATCTTTGATGAGAGCTGTGAGCACAGCTACCAATGGCTACAGTCTGAAGCCGTACTACCAAGAGTCAACCCTGCCACCCAACAGTGTTGTGACATTTAACAAGATCTTTGATCTCTAAGTCTTATTTTATTTGCCTGAATACAGAAATTATATAGCAATCTATCTTTGAGGGTTGTTATGAAATGTAAATATTTAATATATACAAAATTTATAGTTCTTGCAATAAGAGTGCTTAATACTAGGTTTTCAATGTTTCAAAAATATTCATTAAAATTGTCCATATACCCATAATAAAGCTGCATAATTTTATTAAAACATCAACTTCCTTTTCTGGGTGTCTGAAATCATATCACTATTGTGGGTGATACTGGTTTTCCCATGGTCAACAGAGGCTAAGATGAACATTTTTACACATCTTTTAAAATATAAAAAAGACACAAATGAATAAAAAGTGAAGAATGGCAGCAAAACACAGGGTCATGTGACAGGAATTAAATAGATCCTTGGTTATGAAGAGTTTGGGAACCAGAGATCTGAAAAGCAGAAAAATGAGGGCATTTGGATAAGAAAAATGGAATGAAAGGTTTAGAAGAAATACTTTGCCACATCAAGCATAGATCAGTATGAAACCTATAGTTTATTCAGTCTAAAAAGTCATGGTAGAAAAGCTTAGGAAAGTAAGTTGCCCTCATGATTAAAGACCATATAAGCCAGGTTATGAAATTTTGAAATTATTCTATTGGCAAAATAGAATAATCAGAGGCATAGAAAAATGAGAGCAGCATCTATTAAGACTTTTTCGGTATCTAATATCTAAGAACAACACACATTCAGATATATTTAACAGTATTTTGCCAGCATTATTTTTAAGCCATATTGTCCAAAAGACTGTGAGATTAACTGTAATGATGTGACTACTTCCTTCCAGATATCAAAGCCCAGTTGCGGACATCTGGTTTTCTGTTCCCTGCAATTAGAACCTCAGTGGATTCTTTGTGGCTTCAACAAAATAAAGACTAGCACTGTGGTCATTCCAAGTATGACTCATCAGTGTCTTCAGACTTGGCACTTCCTTTCTTAAAAAAGAATCAAAAGTTTTTTTTTCAAATCTCCATAAGACAACATCAAATTAGAGAACCCAAAGATTTGGATTCTAGTACTTCCTCTGCCAAACATGTATCTTGATCTTGGTCAGTTAGTTTAGATGCAATTCTGATATTTGCAATTCTGCAAATTTAGATATTTGCAAAAGAGTAGGATCAAGAAGAAATCCTTTCAACTTTATTATTTTTTATATTACTAAAACACAAAATATAATAATTTTCTCACACAATGTTTAGTACTCATTAACTTTTAAATAAACGGTGTCCATTCAGTGGGAAAAAATAGTACTTTGGATAAGATATCTTTGTGAGTTTTTGTTGTGATAAAGATTAATTCATAAATACCAGAAATTCAGTCTGAGATTTCATAAATGCCAATATCACAAATGTCCATTCTTGGAATTTATAAGTGGATCCTGACTGGTCTTTATTGAGTTACCTAAATTCAGTGATTTTCTCTGCTCTTCATTCTTTCCTTCCTTGACTTTTTATCACACTTGCCATCCTTTGAAAGGAAAACTTGACATTTTAAAAACGTGATGAATCATAAATTAAATTGTGGATATAAATTATGATTTTAAAGTTAATATTTGAGATACTCATGTAGCATTCAAGTCCTCTAACACTGCCCTATAATCTATTGTCCACTATTCCTCCTGTTGCTTCTGCTAAAGCTTGCTCTAGTCAAGCATGACATTTGATGCCCCTCACAAATATACCACGACAGCCCCATTTTCTTATATTTTTTTCACAACAGCTTAATGTTTTTTCCTCTGCTATAATCTCAAATCTTCAATTTTACCTGTGGAGAGAGTACCAAGTTAAAATGCCATCTCCTCATAAAAGCCTTACTAGACTTCTTCAGTCACATAACTTGTTTACTACCAGCCTCTACAGTCTCTTTCTCTTTAGTTTAATTAAATGATATAATCTCTAATTATATCCTTGTCTCATTTTTTATTTAACATCTTTTTGTTCATTTGTTCATGTAATATCTCTTGAGGTAAGTAAGACAAGTCAGTATTGTTCTCCTTTGTGCACTTCAGTGTAGAGTGGGGGGCAGAGTTTGACTGAGAGCCATCAGTGTGGTCCAGGACCAGAACCCAAACCTTCATGCTCCCTGGCAGTCTTCCTGTAACATCCCACCTCCATTGCCATGCAAAGCAGCAGACACCAACCATCCAGGTAGAGCCAATACAAAGCCAAGAGCAATAAACAGGTAAAGGGGGAAGTCACTGACTGATCAGTACTTGTGCTGACTATGAAATGGATGCCATCTACTGGATGGGACAGCAAAGAAATGAGCACTTTTTATGTATATTTGAAAAACAATAGTGGAAGGGTTAGACAATGAGGGAAGAAATAAGAGCCAGAGGGAAAAAGAATCACTGAGTTTAAGAGTCAGAGAAGGATGAAGAATCAGGAGATGTGACAGGGAAAAATGCAGAGTGCAAAGGAAAGCAAAGAACCATGTTATGGATAAAGATTACTTTAACAGTATTTTACCCCATAATTTAATTAAAGAATTTGCTCTTTTCTCCTCCACTGCACATATTATTCCTCAACACAACAAGAGAAAGAAGATGTAGCTTTTGACCACAAGCATTTGTGACAGTGGGTCCTGGACACCCAACATTAGTATCCAAGTAATCATTCCTATTGTTTTCCTGCCCTTAACCTTTGCAAATAATGAATGCACTTTTAGGGTGCTACACCATAGCCCCCTTCACTGTGCTCCCTTTTTAATCATAATTGGTCTGAAACAGGTCTGTACAAAGCAGAGGTCAGTGAAAGTTGTGGCTCTCTGAAACATCAAAATGTTCATATCACTGTGGAAAATACATTCCAGGAACTTCAGGTTTCTCAGGAGACAGAACTAAATGATGGTAAGTGCCCTAAAACTTATCTTTTTGTTGTAAACAAAGAGATGACATTCAATAGAGAGGTTGAGGAGGGAGTTGCTACAACAGTGTGTCCTGGGAAAAAAAGTTCAGGACAAAATAGAAACTTCCACCAAATGATCCCTTTATTATACAGAATATAGAGTCCAGAAAGGGCAAATAATCTCCTTGAAACTTAAATAGCACAGAGGCCAAAGCAGCAGGGGTAGAAGTCCCATCACAGCCCGTCTCCCTGGGTAGCCGAAAACTGCTCTGAGTTGGGGTTGATAGATGGCAGTCTGCATGCCCCACTTCACTTTGGAGAAGAGAAACCATTCTCTACTGTTTGAGTGTTTTTACTCACCTCGGATGGAGGGGGCCCTGCTACTGAGAATTCCTCCTATAGGAAGCTTGTTTCTGGCTTCTGGGTCTAAGGTCTGGCCATGCCTTTTCATTAGACTTAACAGTTTGTGGTAAGGCACACCGTGGGACGGCAGCTGATGGAATTGCACACAATAGAAAAATAGGTGAGGTAGCTGAAGGCCAGAGGATGGCCACTCAGTGGATTTGTGATTTTCCCAGTAAAGAAGTTGGGGGTAGGTGAAGTCTGGGTGATAGCCCTTTAACAAATGCTTCTCTAATGAAGGTCATTGTTTTTCTTTTTTAAAAATTCTAGTTTGTTTAAAAGATTAATCATGTGTCCCGCATTTGCAATGCACAAATTGTAAATCAGATAGATCCACTCTTGCTTGCTCTTTCAGGATCTATAGGGACAGAAAAATCCCCATAGAGAGACAACGCTTTGTAAGGCTGGAGTTAGATGGTATAAGAGTGTCTGTAATACTGGCAGGAGGAAAATAAAGTTCCTACCTCTGTTTCCTTTCTAGAAAGAAAGGAAATATCCTCCATACTCTTTGGTAGAAACCTACTTAAATTCAGTTCTATTGCCCCAAAGCATTTTCTGGATGAGTAGAAAAATTAAAGATTTCTTTTTCCTCCATCAGGTATTTATAGGGATTTCATAATAGCTCACAAATGATCAGAACTGCCTTTCACCTCCAGAGGTACAAGATTTACTACCCTCCCCTCCCAACCCTGAACGATTTTCTCAATGAGCTTCTTAGCACAGTTTGTCCAGGAGCACAGCAAACCATTGGTTAATTAATCCCAGGCAAGGCTATCAGCAGGCAGATTTCATCCTCATTCCTTTTCTCTTCTCCCATCCTTAGGGGCATCTTCCATTTTATTAAGCAAGTTCTCATGTCACCACATTTCTGCCCCTACTCCATGTATATACCCTGCTCCAAGGAAAGGGGTACTTTCAAACTCATTGAGGTGTAGACAACTAAAAGTTACCAAAGTCTTTGTAAGGTAAAACTCTAAATCCTGTTAAATAGATGTGACATTATTGAATGTTGGCTCTATCACTTACATTTCTGGGACTTTAGCAGGTTTATTGCCTTCCCCTAATATCCTATTATTTTTAACTATTAATTAGAGTAATTATTATTAGTCCTAATGATCTTAATGATGCTGATAAAAAATACTACAATGTAAATAATTTTAATGAAAGCTGTTCATTAAAATTTCTGTAATTTCTAAAACATTTTGCAATTGGTTATTCAATAAAGAAAGGAAAGAAGAGAAGATACAAAGAAAAAATTACATATATTTATTTATAAATCAACTTCTTTAGGTATAATTTAAAGAACAAAATGTACAAATTTCAAGCATACATTTAGGTGAATTTTGACAAATGTATACACCCATGTAATCACCACCAAAATCAAGAAGTAGGATATTCTCATGAAAACAAAAAAAGAATTTTCCTGCCCATTTGCAGTCAATCACTTTTTACAGTTTCTACAATGACTTCTTCTATTCACAGGCAAAGAAGTAGATTTTCTCTTTTTTGCATTGTGAGGGAAAAAATAACTCTGGAAAAATTATTTTCCTACCAGGGAGACATTAATATTTTTCAACCTAAAGCTGTAACCCTTGTGTGCCTATTAGTACTAAAAGAAGTTGAAGATAGACGTGCTTAAGATTCAATAGCACCTTGGTAATTGTGGCCAGCTCCAAACAAAAATGAGAAATTTCTCAGAGGCCATCCTGTATGAGTACCTGATTTAGCACTAACTATACATATGAACCAGAATAGACTAACCCAACTTCTGGATAACTTGGAATGCACTTGGCAAAATCACTTGACTTTGCAGTGATGCAATTTGTATTACCTTATTGTTGATTCTTCAGCAGGGTTGGAGTAAAAGGGATACAAAATGTTAGTGAGTGGGAGTTGCTATTCTAAAAAGTGCCAGAAAAATCATATACAAAAGGTATCATTCAATAATAAACCAGGTTAAGTGAGGTTTTAAGCCAGACATAACTGAAGGAAGAGTAATAAAGACATAGGGAACAACTTGTGCAAAATTTCTTAGGCAAGAACATGCTGAGAATTGTGTAAAAATTGGTATGATCAGTGGTTTGTATATCACAGTGGGATTCAAGGAATTGTTAGAGTTGGGTTATGGTACATGTAAATGGGAAATTATAGAGGTGGACTTGGAAATTAGTGGGTATGAAATTGAGATTATAGAAGGGTAATGGCAAGATTTACTGGATGGCTATAGGAGTAAACATCTAAAATAATTAAAGATTACTAAAAAACTATTGGACAATCAGTCAATTAGTAAATGAGCATATTGGAAGGATCATCTTTGTGGATGTTAATTATCAAGAATTATGGCAGAAACATGGTGGAGTTACAGTAATCAGGAGCCAAAACCTTCAAGGAATGAAATGGAATTATCTGGTAAACCAGAGATGACTAAAAAAGAAAGGCTGAAAGTAGCATAATCTGCCTGAGATTAAGTAGTAATGATAAGCAATGACAACTAAAACCTCTTTTCCAGGCCCATTGGCATGAGAACTGTGAGAGAAAACAGCACCCCCTTAAGTGGAAACAACATCCAGAGTGGAGGACCTGGAAAGTAAGCAGATAAATGCAATAGTCACACAAGAAATTGATAGTGTAGGTGGTTCTGCATATTACTGTCCCAAGATTCAGAAGTACAATGATAAAGAATGTGCAGATATGAAAATTAACTTCAAAAGGGGGTTTCATAGAGCAGTAGGGGAATAAAAGTACAAATTTAAACAATCTCTTAAATAAAAGAGCAGTCCCTAATTTGAGAAACATTCATTCAAACTTTTCAAATCCTTGGAACACAAAGTCCTGGATTTGTTAATGGATTTTTTGAAATAGTATAATCCACCAGAATGTGAGCTCAGAAGACCAGGATAGAATATTATTTGGTGCATAATGAGGAGTCAATAAATATCTGTCAAACTGAAATGAATTTTGAAAAAAAAAAAATGCTTCTGTGGATGTTCCTGGTTATCCAGGCCTGTGTCAGAGATTGCTAGATGTCCACTAAAATACTCACCCTCTTCAGCAGTAACAGAGTTATCTGGGTTCATGCCTTGCAAGCAGAGCTCCTGGGTGTAGTAAAAGTAAGATACAAATCTGGTAACGATTTCTGACACTTCCTCCTGTGTATCTATTTTGATGATCTTCAAACTCAAGTGTTTTGAGTTTTGATGGTCAATTTGAATTCATATCCTTAATTGAAAAAAAAAATCATCAAACACCCTTGCTAGTGGATTTCTAGTAGTATCTGACAAAGCTACCTGGCACCAGAGAATTTTTTACTGAAAATACTCCAGCTCTCTTTGCTACTAAGTGAAGTTCAGTGACTAAGTTCTTATTGACTGTTTATAGGCAGAATGGATATGGGTAAGTTCCAAGCCGAAATCTAAAATATGGAATGTTTACTTCTACAAGTTTATTTCTTCTTCTTTCCACCTGAAACCAGACTGGTGGTGTCACAACTGTAGATAACAGAGCCATTTGGAAAGACTTTACAAACGATGGTGTGCATATGGATAACATGATGTTAAATTAAATTATGATTTGTTCTGGGGTAGAAACCATAATTCAGCATTTCTGACAAGCTCATTGGAGATGCCAATGATGCTAGCACATGGAACACATGTTGAATAAGAAAGAGTTGTGGAGGGCAAACAAAAGATAGAAAGGAAACTCAATCCATGAATGAAGAAGAGAAGATGCGCTACCCTTTCAACCTGGATCATGTAAATGAGTCTGGCACATAAAAAAAAATAAACTTCCTATATGCTAAACAATTCTTTCATTGGGTCTCCCTTTTATAGACACCTAATATTACTTCAAGTAAAAGCATAACAAGAAAACAAAAGCAAACAGCAAAAAAACATGATACCACTCTGCTCTTTGTGTAAATATGTTATATTTCTGGGAGAATAACTGGATTTCCATTATTATACAACACATACAAAGATGAATTTTTTTCCTGAATATTTCATGTATTTTCCCATTAATGATATAGTTTGTACTAATGTAATAATGTACATCATTGTTGTTTGAAGCAAATCAAAGTAGATTTATAATCAGTAAATATCAGATATTGCCTCTTCCACCATAAGGGATTTATAGACTAGGGTCTGATCTTCAGATTTGCAGGACACATTGGAATCTATTAATGACCAGAGATGGAATTCTTTGCATGGCTTATCTCACTTTTACCAAATAAAAAAGGACCTGGAACATAAACCAGAGAATGAGTTTAGTAATTGCTTGGGAGAATGCAATTAGAGAAGAGGCCTAAATATATACAGTATTGTTATCTATTGCTGTATAACAAATTGCCAAAAATTCAGCATGTTGTAACAGTTCTCATATTATCTCACTGTTTCTGTGGATCAAGAGTGTGGCCACAACTAAACTCTGTGAAACCCTGGGTGCTCCTGTGGTGTGTCACAAGGCTGCAATCAAGGTGTCAGCCAGAGCTGTGATCACATCTCAAGGCTCAATTGGAAAAGGATCTGCTCCCAAACTCATGTGGTTGCTGAAAGAATTCAGTTCCTTGCAAGTTGTTGGACTGATGGGCTCAGTTCTTGCTGGGTATTGGCTAGAGGCTGCCCTCAGATTCTTGCTATGTGGGCATCTCCAAGCCTGGCAACTTGTTTCATCAAAAGCTATTAAGAAAGAGAATCTGAGAGCAAGACAGAAATTGCAATCTTATGCACACAGTAATAGAAGTGACAATCCTTACATTTTCCATGTTCTATTGGTTAGTAGGAAAACATATGTACCACCCACTCAATGGAAGGAGATGCCAAGGTGTGAATACCAGGGGCAAGAATAATTTTGTGAATTTAGAGTCTCTTTAGATTCACCCTATTCATTAGTCAGTACATGAATTTCTACCAAAAAAAAAAAAAAAAACAGTCCTCATAAAATGTAAATTACCATGGTATGTTTTTTGTTTTTGTTTTTGTTTTCCTGAGGAAAGAATCATTAACAGAAAGTCTCACAACATTTCAGTGATTATTGGGATTTAGATAATCATACTTGACTGGACTAGAGTTTCCATCAACTCCCAGACCGTAACTCTAAGTTTTGAGTCATGCACTTCATTTCCATTTTTCTATGTACATGTAAGGTTTGTTTAAGAAAACAGTTTTTCTACTATAGTTACGTTTGCTTTCTGAAGTATAGAACAATGTTCTGAATTTTAAATATTAAGTAGAATTCTTTTAAAGGAAAAAATATCCATTGAACCCCAGTTTTAATGGGGATGATTTATAATATAATGTTACTAATATAGATGTACAAACATAAAATGAGTTATAAGTGCCTTGTAGCTGATAGGTTTCCTGAAGTAACTTTGAGGTGGCTTTTAGCCAGAGAATATGATTCAGATTCAGTAGCACCAGAACAGAATTGTTAACAAAATGGATAAGTCATAAATAAAAAATAAATTATTAGACTTGGATCAAAAACATGAAGAAAATCCCAAAACAGAATAAAGTACAAAGAGGGAGGTAAAGATCTAGGTGCAACAGAACCTGGTTGAGAAGCTGCAATTCAAAGAATAGGAGTGTGGAGTTGTTTTGGGCTCCCACAAATCTTCCTGCACTTGATGTAATGTCATCTATATGACTGTCTCAAAATTAACTGGGTTTCTGTGCTTTGTGCTCATTTTGCCTATGTTCCTAACCTTCCTGCTGAGAAAGGATTATATTATCTATGTCAGGATGGACACATTTACTCATTTACACATTTATTCTTCTCTTTCAATCAATTTTATTAAAACACTTACAGAAATTTCAAGTGGAATATTCCATTGTGCTACTCCAACTCACATTTTGTTGCACCATAACTTTCTTGTGGTATTTTTAACTTTGCATTCCTCAGAGTATAAATCAGAGGGTTGAGCAAGGGTGTCCCAATAATGTAAAAAGAGACACCATCTTTTGCACTGGAAATATGTTTGGAGGGTGAGCATATATGAAAATACAAGGACTAAATGTTAAGATGACCACAATAATGTGGGAGGTACATGTGGAGATGGCTTTCTTTCTTCCTTCTGCTCTCTGGTTATTCAGAGAATGTAAGATTAAAATATAGGAGACAATCAGGATTATGAAATTTACCATGCATATGGCCCCACTATTAAAGACTATGAGTAGATTTATGACATAGGTGTCCATGCAGGCAAGTTTCAACAATGGTTGCATATCACAGAGATAGTGATCAATAACTTTAGGACCACAGAAGGGTAATTTCAAAGCCAAGGTAATCTGTGCTGAAGAATGGATAAAAGATACCACCCAGGCCAGATTCACAAAAATAATACACATATGTCTGCTCATGATGGTTATTTACTGCAGTGGTTACAAATGGCCACATAGCTATCAATGGACCTGAGGATGACAACCAAAATCTCCATGCACCCAAAGAAGTAGATTGCAAAGATCTGGACCATGCACTCAATACAGAAGATAATTTTCTTCTCAGACAAAGCATCTATAATCAACCTGGGTGCTGTGGTTGTGTAGAAACAGACATCAGCAAAGGATAAGTAGAAAAGAAAGTACGTGGGGTTCCCAAGCATCTGACTGTATTTAATGATCAACACAATATGTAAATTTGCCAACAGAGTTGCCAAATAGAGAAACAAGAAAAATACAAACATTACTTTCTCCTTTAGAATATCTTGTGCTAACCAAAACAGAATGAGCTGTTTCACACTGCTATTCATAGCCATGGTTACAATAAATATAGAAATGTTGCAGCTGAGAAATAATTTATCTACAAAGAAAATCGAGATAGTTGTGATTTGGCAAGTACAGAAGACTTGTGCTTTTGAAACCTCTCATAGTTCTAATTCTCTGGACACTTTATTTTAGTAGTTCCCAGAGTTTCCTATGCATTAAAATCACATTGTAACTTTAAAAAAATGTTAATGACCATGCTTTATTTACGGAATCTTCCTGTGTGGAACCTAGATTTTTTTTTGAAAAAGACAAACATTCCATTGATTGTGCTCCCTGGAAAGGTCTAATAACTTCTGACATTGCTGTGTCACCTTGAGCAAGTCACTTTAACATCTTAAAACTTTACTTCATATTAAAAAAAATTGTAGATTCCTATAGGCACTTATTAATTGTATACATATGTACATGGTATATATGCATGGATATTGCCTCTCAAATGAAAACTAATATATGCATGCATTCAAAATATTAAATTTGCAGTTTTGCTCTTGAGAAAAAAACATTTCTTGATATTGAAACCAGTTTGCATCCATTATTTCTGACTTCTTCAATGTTTTGGTTTGGTTATGCTTTAAGAAGAATTTATTACTCCAACTTTTGGCTCATGGTGGTCATAATTTTACTATCACTGTCATTCAGGACAGTGGCTATGAAATGATTGTGAAATGTTTTAATAAATCAGTGGTACTGGCATTATAAAGGAAATTGCTATGCATGGGAAATCTTCCAAATTTCATGCTAGATGCATGATATTGAGTTTCTCTTATTAATCCTACAAAGTGTACCACATCTTACATCTATATGACTTGAATAATGCCTTTACTCAAATATGATTTTCTTAAATGTATCTGCCACAGATACATGTTTTTTTACAACTTTTTTTGTTTAACCAAAGTTATAAAAATGTACTTTTGAATTTCCCCAGGCAGATATTTTTCCATTGTTTTATTCTATTTCTTATACCATAAATACATATATATGTAAATGTAATCATCCTATATTTTTATTAGGCGTTTTGATTTTCATTTTGTTATTAACACCAACACCATTTTTACATATAATTAAAGGAAATCCATAGCATAATTATCCATTTCAGCACTTTAAATTGCTATGTAAACTTTTCATAATATAATTTTAAAATTTATCATTACACATTTGTTTTCAAATTGTCAATCAAATATTTTTCAAAGAATCACTTCTCATTTTTACCCTTTAACTTATGTTTTAAAATTTAATCAAAATAAATTTCCATAGGATTACTGATGCAAAATATGTGAATATCTTCAGAACTATTGATAACTATTGATTATTAGCTTTCCAATTTTGTTTTATTGGTATTTATTAAAATATTTCAATAATAGAATCAATATATTTCCATAATAAATTTTATCAAAGTTTTCAGTAAACCACAAGTTGAAAAATAAATGTGTTCTTCAAAAATTCATATTTTCTCAATTGCAGTCATACTGTTTCTCACATAGTAGTATTGATATTTCAGTTTGTTTATACAAGTATTTGCATATTGCCTCATTATTTTTAATTGTTTATAAAATTATAAGAATATGACAGACATTTCTAATAAAATTCAAACTTTCCAAATAACCTTCCTTCCTTGTTTAGTAGAATTAAAATTTTGATATTCAAATCTTTGTGTACTGGTGATAATACAGTATTTTTATATGTTTTTATTTCTAAAATTTTTACTATATTGAACTATGTATATCATTTCAGTTAATTTTTTATATCATTGACTTTTGTTCTCATAACCCCACTTTCGTTCTTTTTTATGTTACAGTTTACTAAAATTTTTTCCCACTGAAGGTTATATTATTAGTAAAATTAAGGAAGTAAAAATCTTTATACTGTCCTGTCTAATAACTGCATCTTTATTCTTACAAATCACCAATTCATCAATGAATCAATAACATCACCAATTCTGTAAACATATGTACTAAGAACCTACTCATGGCATTGAAGGACAAATATTACATGACTTCTCTGATATGAATTGAACAAAACTAGCTGACTCAGAAAGCTAGAGACTGAAAGATAGATTTAGAGGAAATAGAAAGGGAAAAGAGGGTTGTGAACCAGTGCCCATATGGGCAAAAACCATGATAAGGCAGAAGTGAGCAGCTGGGCAGTGAAGGCATATGACAGGGGTGTAGGAATACTATTGGGTTGGGCGAGTCAAGCTTGACAGTTGGGTATGGTGGGGAGGATGCGTTGGACGGTACATTGAACTGGGGGGAGGGTTGTGGGGGGAGGGTTGTAGGAAGGAGCAGATGAACACTAGGGATTGGCAGGTATGTGCATGAAACTACAATGATGAGAAAACCCTTTTGAAAACATGACAAGGAAGGGTTATTGGTTTAGGGTGTCAGATGAGGGGGCATTTGGGACAGGGCACGGCTGGGGCAGTCTTCAAGAGAATGTGCAAGTGATCATTATATCATAGTGTGCTGTATCAGTGGGAGGAGACCCACATAATGAGTGGGAAGGAGATGGACTCACATGCTTGGGAGGCCCAATATATTCTCAAACAGAGGGGACAGTGCCTATCAAGAACATGTGCAGTTCCTAATAGGGGAGGACAGACTAATGTGTCAAGCCATCAGCATTGTAGAAAATATCTATGAACTTTGTCCTCCAAGGAGTGAAGTCTGGTGGTCACCATGGACCTCAATGGAAAGGGGAGGGAGGAATAGAATAGATGGAAGAGGGGGTATTTAGGGAGCAATGGAAGTGTTCTGCATGATCTTGCAATGATAGATAAAAGCCATGTTAAATGTCATCAAAAATTTATAAAAGTGTAAGGTCTAAAATGTAAATCATAATGTACAGCATTGACCATGGTTAGTAGCTATGATTCAATATTTGTATATCAGTTGTAACAAATGTACAATCCACATGTAAAATGGTTATTAATAGGAAGGGGGAAAAGGGAAAAGATGTTGAGTATAAGAGAGTCCCCTATATTCTGTTTGTAACTTTACTGTGGCCTAAAACCTCTTTGAAGACAAAAAAAAAAAAAAGTAAGACA
>JAQZBX010001263.1:46759-64455 GCA_029593785.1 Cabassous unicinctus | reverse complement strand
GGCAGGGGAGGATCAATGGTGTGGGGTGTCAGTGACGGGGGACACAAGGGAGGTAGTTCACCTGGGCATACATATAAGGTATATAAATATGTTCAAATGTTCATATGGCATTGACACAGTGGGTCAAGATTCATACAACAGCTGAAGGATTGTTGAATCACCATCCTGGGAAGCTCTGCCACATTCTCTAATGGAACAGTAACAATTCCCCAAGGACAGGGGCAATAACTAGTGAAGAAGGATGGCCCATTGATGGGCCCTTGATATTGACAGCTATGCTTATGAGCCTTTTGCTTTTGAATTTGCAACTTGGCCTAGTGTTGTAGGGTGCCTAAGAGTTACCTCCTTGGGGCCTCCTTGTTGCTCGAATGTGGCCTTTCTCTAAGCCAAACTCAGCATGTAGATGCATTACCTTCCCCACAGCAAGGGATATGACTCCTGGGGATGAGCCTCCCTGGCACCAAGGGATTACTACCAACCACTGGCTGGTGACACAACTGGAAAAATAAGTTTATATAACTAAGAGGCTTCAAAGTGAGTTGGGATGTCGTCAGAACGGTAACGCTTATGCATTTCTCAGCAGGATCTCATAGACGGCCAAAGTGAACACTACCCTAAACAGTGGGGCTCCTGAGGGCTCCAGATACAGCTGGGTCCTGAACTCATGGTGGATAGCTCCTGAATTTGGTGCATTGCCAGTGGGCCCTTCTTTGGAGGGCCGAGTGTGACAGAGTATGACTCAGATATGACTTCTCTACACATGCCTCTTCTGTCCCCTTTGTTTGAACTTATAGATGGTGCTGGAGTTGGTAGGTGTATGTCCAGGAGACTTGAATCTTTGGGCTGTCCATGTGCTGGCTGGGCCCTGAGAATCAACGGAGTTGCAGCACCTACTCTCCAGTTCATTGGACTCACCCAGGACAGGTGATGGGGAGGTAACAATGGATAACCACCACACCAAGGAACTGAGAGTGTCTACAACTGCAAGCAAGAGAGTCCCATCCATCAGCCATATGAGATCGAAGTCCCCTCTCAGTTAGAGGTAGAGTGGGCATCACTATCCCAGAATCCTCAGGATTGGCTAATAAAATATGGACTAGAGTAGAATTACTGATGTTCTACTACAGACTTACTTGGAATCAGATATTCAGTAAGCTTAAAATGGGTTTTCTCAATGAGACTATTTCAAATTTAGCAACAAGCATTGTCAGTTTACTCTAATAAAGCTACGTAATCTATAGAAAATGGAAATAGTTTTTCAGTCCAGCTGATCTTAGTAGGATCATAACAGTTTTGTTATTATAATTATAATCTCTGTATGGCAGCTCCAATTATCAATGATAAATATAAAAGATAAAATGAATTAATTATAACTTCATTTCAATATATTTTTACATTGCTCATGGAGGAAAAATAAAAGCAGTCTGTCTTTGGCTGTGGTAAGAGGCACACTGAATTAAGAAAAGTGTGAAAAAAATCATAAGGGAAAAAGCATACATTATTTCAGTTAAATATTGATGTGACCTCCATTAAAATTATATGCTTAATAAATGAAAAATTGTAAGTGATAAATTTGTGGACAGCCATGAAAGCTATATCAAGCAAAACTATTTAGACTTGCTTTAAATAAGCAAATATATGATTAAGAATATGAAGATAGGAAAGTAGCACTGAAACAACTTGGATGCCTTTGCTCAGCCCAACACCACCTCAGAGTTTTAACACTGAATTCAGTCATGGTTTGCTGACACTCCTGGACTATCATACCTCTATGATTCTGGAGACATCCCAGTATTGGAAGGTGCCATTTTCTCTTCTTTAAAATCTTTACATTTTAGTTGTTGAAATTTTAACCAATATAAATTATATCTGGCCCCCAAAATCTATCTCTAGTATCAATCTTCTCTTTTCTTCCCAAATGAAAATCTATGTCTACTATGAGCTTATATTTTTGTGATCCTAATTAAATGTTTTGAAATGAACAAATTAATCCTAAATTATATAAATTATATGTTATTCTTGTACTAAGAATTTATCATTTAGACAGGTTTTAATTTTTATTATTTTATTTTACAAACTTATTTCCTTGTGAGGTACCTGTGACCATATGTCTTGTTATCTTTAACATACATAGCTTGATCCATAATGCAGAGAGTTGCACCCAATACAATTAGGTTATCAATAGGACAGAATGCCACTAGCATGCCACTCCATCGAGCATTGAAACTGCATGTCATAGAAAACACCAAATCCCATGTTTCCATGTAAATTGCACCACAAAAAAGAGAATTTCAGGGGCAAGATAGAATGATGCCATCTAACATCTAATGTTCCTGTCATTATCCCAATATCAGTTTTGGTTAAGTTCACGGTAGGACAAATATAAAAGCAGACAACTAGATATGTAATGAATAATTGTGAAGGGAGGAAAGGCAAGGGATTCAATGAAGTCAGAGTAGAGCGAAATGAGCAGAAACTAGAGAAGGTTGAAAGGTAGAAGAGTCAGAGAATAGGACACAGACAGACATACAGGGGAAAGAGGAAAAAGAGTGTTAGCAAGGGTCACTTGACAAAGAATTCATCACAGAGTTTGGGTTCTTTCCTCCTGACGCTCTGCACTATCACTTATCACCAAACATGAGAAGGCATGTGGTTGTGGATCATGGACAATGGTCAACATGGGTCATCAAAGCTCAGGACAATAGCTAAGAAGTGTAGCTTTATCTTAGACCCTGTGCTTAAAACATTGCCACTAACATAAAATCTTCAAATAAGGGGACTCCCAAGAATAGAAACATCTTTGAGGCTGACTTCAAAACGATGGTAGTTACTCTCCCTTTCTGTGACCAATGAAGAAGCTCTGTAGTGTTGCTTTGTGTCCAGGGAATGCTTAGGATCCCTAGAGCACCAGAATCCTACATTCTGGAAATACTGTCCAGGAAAACCATCATTTTTTACAAGGCAAACTACTTAAGTTGTCTATCATATCAGTCTTCTGGAAGTAATGTGAAGAAAATGTTTCAGATGGACTGAAAAACTTGTCTTTAAGTGCAAATAAATGATGTTCAATAAGGTATATTTCTCATATCTGAAACTTTAATTTATTTAGAAGTCGAATCATATGAAGTCTAGATAAAATATACAAATTATACTTCATTTTGCTTTATCAATGCTTTGTATCACAGAAGGTTAAGAGGAGTGGGTAATATAGGAGGGAAGAGATTCTTGCTGTGGTCTGAACTAACATGGATCTTCCCAGAAGCACTGGGTTAGACAAAACAGGAGGGTCCATGGCATAAGAGAGTTGTAGTGGAGAATAGGAGAAGTTTCTCAATATGGTTCCAGAAAAATCTTTTATGGAAGAAAGTATTCTCTCTGATATAGAAATGCCACTGAGGTCAGCTGTCTTTCCAGTTTCTCTTCTGGAGAAACATGACTTAAATGTTTCACTTTTTACTGCATTGAATATTTATAGTAATACCCAAAAATGTTTACAGTGCTTAAGGAAAGCTTTCAGTCTCTGGAGCTTCTAGGAAACCTTTACTCCCAACCCAGTCCTAAACGATTGTCCAATGAACCACCCACACAGAAAGTCAGAGGTCAAAAGTAAATTATAGAGCCAATTATTTAAATTGCAACTAACTCTGAATTGTGGATGTGGAAAGACCATTCTTTTCTCTTTATGATTTGTACAAAACTTTCGCTTCTAGAGTCAGGGAAACTTTGATACCAGATAAAGGTGGATATAGGTGAAATAATGTGTGTGGTAGAAATGAGTCCTGGCCCTACAACCCACCTGCTATGAACATAAGGGACTTTATTAAGCTTTCTCTTCAGATTCCTACTATGTAAAATTTTACTAATAATGCTAATTATTTATTGTAACACCGTTAATGATGTCTTCTGTCATTCCTAATTCCATCTATGCTTTTGAATCAATAAAGAAATGAAAAGAGGTACTTTTTTTTCTTAAAAGTCAAAAGAATTATTGAATACTTACCTTTCTAATTTATTTTTATTTTAAAGATATGCCTATGAGTATGTGCATTTCTACTCACTGGGTAAAAAGTAAGAATTTTGCTTTTGAATGTGGCTGCAAGTAATAAAACATAGGACAGGTTATATTATGCAATTAATTTCCTATTTGGAAGGCCATATTACTATCCCACCTGTGAAACAAGAATTACCTTTGGCAAGGCATAAGTAGGTACCCTCAATGAGGATAAAGAGAAAGATTGGGGTGATGGTGTGAGAGACAGGTGGGAGACAAAATGGGCATGGTAAAGGGCATGAATTGATTCTACCATTCTCTGAACTTTTATTGAAGGGTCTAGTAGCAACCAGCAGTTCTAATACTTGCAGAAGAAATTTTTGGAAAAAATTACACCCCAATTGCATAGCATTATATGTTAAAAGTGGACTGTGAGAATCTTGAAGAAGGCATTTGCTAAATTCCTTAAAAATTGTGAGTGTCATGTTCTCCATAAATTAAATGGGAATAAAAAGGCTTAGGTTTATAAAGCTGCTATAAGGACTAATGAAGATAATATATAAAAAGAAAGAATTACTGCCTCAAGAAAGTGCATAAAAATTTGTGTGTTTTTATTAATCCTCCATAACTATTTGCATTTGAGGATGAGAGAAGGAGTATAACTTAGCCAGTGTCAGTCAGTTATACAGTAACTGACCTGAGTTTATAATCCAAATCTCTTTAAAATAAGTCTAAAGCTTTTCCTTTTTATAAAAGTGTACAGTAATATAATATGCTCCCTTTGCCTGAGAAATAAGAACAGCCAATGAATGAGCCCCAGCATCAGACTTTGGAGTTGAAAAATGTTAAACTAATTCCCAGCTCAGAAAGATAATCAAGCTTCCTAAGTCTGATGGCAAATTCTGTAAAAGGACACTTTCCCAGATCATTGAACTCTCCAGTCTCAAGAAGCTGAGTCAATGATTCCTTGGGTTCCTTCGAGCACCAAGGTTAACTGACCATGAGGGCTCATTAATTATTCATTGTAGAATGAATCACTGGATTATCTAATTGTAATCTCAGTTTTGCCAAAGCAATGCTGGGGTCTTTTGAAGGTAATTGTACTGTTTTGGATTTCATCCACCTCTTTCTCACATGTAAATTTAGGATGAACCAAAGCCTTATATTAGTCTCCATCCATATAAATTTTCACCTTACTAAAACGAGGTTTCTAGTGAATGTTCAAAAATTGAAACAGGTGAGGTGGTTAGTGTTGTGTGTATTTAAATGTTCTTGGACCAAAATATATGATAACTACAATAAAGTAGGTGGTCCTGGTGAGGAAAGCTTTTCACCTTCCTCCTGCACTGTTGTGTCTCAGAGAGCATAACACAACTATATATGAAATAAGCAAGATTACAAAGTACACCATAAATATGCCACATCTAGTATATTTATCATACAAGTGTCTGTGCAGACAACAAGGACTGCAAGTCATAGAAATAGGGATCAATCGCACTGGGGCCAGTGAAGGGCAGTGTCACAAGTAGGGACAGCTAGTTAGCTGAAGAATGGATACAAGATGTTACTGAAGCCAATCACCAAAGCACCACAGGAATACCAAAGTATGATGGTCATGAATTGCAGGGGCGTAAAGATGGACATATAAAGGCCATAGGCATGAGCACAAAGGTCTCCAAAGACTAAAAGAAATGGGTACCAAAGATTTGAGTCATACAGTCATTGTTGGAAATGGCCTTGTTCTGAGCAGGGGCATCTAAAATCAACCAGGGAACCTCAGGTGTAGAGAAGCAGGAATCAGCAAAGGACAAATAGAATAGAAAGAAGTTTATGGGATTCCCACGGGTTTGCCTTTTCTTAATGGTCACCACAATGAGAAATTTCCCCAAAAGAGTCACTATAAAGAAGACCCCAACATTGCTTTCTGTTTCCCAGCATCTTGTGTCAACCCCATCAAAATAAATTCATTCACACTCTTGTTTATTGACATAGCAGCAGCCATAGGTAGAAAGTGGTTGACAAGTTTAATATCAGTGGACTGAACTCTAAATTCATTGGTTCTGCTCTATACTCTTTAAGCTTGTGCTAAACCCCAGAATAAATTCATTCACACACTTGTTTTTACATATATCAGCAGCTGTAGGTATAATGCAGTTGAAAAGGTTCAATATGCAGAGAGAAGAATAGAAATATTATCTTAGAAAGATCAGTGCTATGAAACCTGAAGAACACTATTCCAACATACATGAGTACTGCCTTTTTTTAATGTCATTCACTTTATTTTTAAAGAGGCTTTAGATTACAGAAAAGTTACATCGAAAGTGTGAGGGATTCCCATGACCCTCCTTCCTGTCCCACATTATCCCCTATGTTTTTTAAATGTAGAAGTACAATGTATTATGATGTGTCTGGTAAAGCCACTCATTTAAAAAAATGCACATTTAAAAATGACTCACTTGTGGCAAAGACTAACCTACCTACAATAATAATGTATAAAAGTAAAACATTCATTGTGACATTTTCAGTACTTCACACATCTAACAAATATTTAGGGAGGCAACTACCATTGTTATAACTTCTTTAAAGCCAAAAACTTAAGCACAAATTAGAATTAAGAGAAACTTCAGAATGTTCACCTTTGCATGCATTTTTGGCTGAAATTTCAAAGATTCCACAAAACCTCAACTTTGAATCAAAATGAATATTAAAAACATTCAAGCCTTGTGACAAACTTACTCTACAGAAGCAAGGAAAACATAGTGAATAGTAAGAGCAGTATATTTCTAGGAAAGAAAGCAATCATTTATTTTCTTTCTCATAAAACAAAAGTCAATGAGTCAACATTTTAATAACACTGACAAAGTTATTTACTATTCAAGAATTTGCTTTCCAATTTCTGTCTTTAAAATATACCCATCCATATATTTGGATTAAATTAAATTTATACATCAAAAACATTTTGCTCAGAGTTCTAATCATAAGTATAGACCATAACTTATCAAAGCATGGTCCAAACACTATACAGTAATGTTTCAATTTAGATTTATAGGCTTCATCTGAAAAATTTATTTTACAAACAGGAGTTTTGTTCTATATCTCCAGAAAAAAATATCCCTAAGTCTAAAACTTTAAATAATAATCAAAAAAGATAGATTCAAATAATTCATGCTATGCATTTTCCTTTGTTGGGCTTTGATAAAAACAGAGCCATCTGGCTATCTTCTGTTTCTCAGCAATAGATGCATAAACAGCAACAATCTCATCACTGACAGTCATAGTCAGGATTTGACTTTGGTGAGAAATCTGTTACTTCTGCTGATGATTCACTCTTTGTAATCCTCTGTGCCACTTTCTGCTGCTCCTGGAATGTTCTTATCCAAGAATGGTCTTCTTTCCATATTTCAGGATGCATTGGATAGATGTGAAGGGCTTATTGAAAACTTCAAATTGCTTCATTCATTTTATCCTTCCCCTTTCTGTTGTTATATTGTTCTATTGTCTGTCTTCTTATCCTTTAGTTTACCCTTCCTAATAATCTTCATTCCTAATCTCTTCTCCAAATCTTGATGCTTGATTTTCCTTTCAGGCTACAGCACTCCCTTTAGTATCTCTTGCAAATCTGGTCTTTTGGGAACATATTCTATCAGTTTTTGTTTGTCTATGAGGACTTTGAACTCACCCACATTTTTGAAGGACAGCTTTGCCAGATACAGAATTTATAGCTGGCAGTTTTTCTCGATAAGTACCTTGAATACGTCATACCACTTTCTTCTCTCCTCCATGGTTTCTGATAAGAGGTTTGCACTTAAACTTAACGAGTTTCCCTTGTATGTCATACTTTGCTTTTCTCTTGCTGCTTTCAAAATCCTCTCTTTAGTTCTGATATTTGTCATTCTGAATTTTAGGTGTCTCAGGGTAGGTCTATTCAGATTTATTCTGTTTGGGTGTGTTGTCCTTCTTGGACATTGATATTTATGTCCTTCATAAGGGTTGGGAATTTTTCGGTCATTATTTCATCAAATACTTTTTTGGCCCTTTTTTCATTCTCTTCTCCTTCTGGGATGCCAATAATGTGAATGTTTGTGGATTTTGCATTGTCATTCAATTCCCTGAGACTGCATCCCATTTTTTCCATTCTCTTCTCTTTCTGTCCTCCTGTCTTTTCCAGTTCAGATGTTCTGTCTTTGAAATCTAGTTCTGTCTTCAGGAAATTCAAATCTGCTCCTATGTGCCTCTAATTTTTTTGTTTTTGTTTTTTTGCTTATGCAAGGGTTTATTAAAAAACCATACTAAACTATGACAGCATATTTCTGCAAAACTAAAATCAACTACAAAGTCAAACAAACAACAAAATTGAATTGATTTGAGTGAAGTACTGTTTCCAAAACTAAAATCTATTAAGAACAAGTAATATACATGTACAAGAAATTGTAAGAAATGATGATTGATGGTTAAATACAGGTGCAAAATATCTAATTATCCCAGCCCTGAGAATATCATAATTAAAATCAAATTTACATGCTGGTTCAAATATCATATACAATTTAGATACGCTGGTCAAGACTTATTTAAACACCATATTTCATAAACTTAAAATTATATTACCTTTTCTTCTTCTATAATATTTGCAGGTACATGCCAATATGGAAAAAATGTAATTTCCATTTATCTATAAATAGAGAAGAATTACATTTTTAGAGTGTGTGTCTCAGACTATAAAAAGGTTGTTACATTTTCCTCTATGAAGAAAAAAATGGGTGCCAAAAATTTAACTGATAAAATTTTAATATCAACCTACTTATAAAATGAAAAAAAAATTTCTGAAACAGATTTCATACAATTATTATATTGTCTCCCTATTGATCTGAAACTACAGAAGGCATTTAAGGAAGGGATGTTATGTCAAAAACAGACTAACCCAAAGGATGTATGCAGCTTTAAAAATCTGATTTGCAGGAAATCTAGGTGCTTGGCAGAGTTTTATTTTTAATATCGTCCAACTTTGCTTTCGATCCCCTAAGGTCTGTTACTTTTCTTTGCAGGCTGTCAGATTGTTCTTTATGCTCTCCCAGTGTCTTCTTAATATCCTTTATTTCCTTAGTCATATTTCCTTTAAATTGTTTAAAGTGATTTAGGAAAGTTGTGTGATTATCACTGATTAATTGTGTTAAATCCAATATCTGTTCAGGATATTTGGTTTGCTCTTTTGGCTGGACCATCTCTTCCTGTTTCCTAGCATGATTTGTAAATTTTTGATGATGTCTAGGCATCTGAATATGTTGGTGTATTTATTCTGATGGCTAATTTCTCTTTCTGACCTATTGTTTTTTCCCCCCACATATCTTCTTTAATATTTGGTTCAACTTAGTCTTTAAAATTGTCCAGCTTAATTGTTCAAAATTGGGCATGCAGATTTTCTCCCATGGTTTGGATGGAGTGTAAACAGTTTTTGCCCATGCAGTTCCAGACAGGCCAGCAGATGGCACTAGTTTGTGCACCTTTCCATGGAGATGTTTCAGTCTTGGCTTTTCTGTGTTCCTATGTTGAGGCTCCAGATCAGAGATTTAAGGTGGCCTCTGTTGGCCGAATTCACTGAAGAAAAGCACTACAAACTTCCCTCCCTTTTCCTTTGAAATAGCTGACGGGGAGAAAGATGTCTGTTCCCCTTTTTGTGTTGGCTTTATTTCATTCAACATAAGGTCCTTGAGGTTTATCCATGTTGTCACATGTGTCAGTACTTCATTCTGTCTTACACCATATGTATATACTACATTTTGTTTATCCGCTCATCTGCTGATGGACACTTGGGTTGCTTCCATCTTTGGACAATTGTGAGTAATGCCACTATGAACATTGGTTTGCATATATATGTTCCTGTCCCTGCTTTCAGTTCTTCTGGTTATATACCTCATAGCAGGAGTGCCAGATCATAAGGCAATTCTATACTTAGCTTCCTGAGGAACTGCCAAACTGTCCTCCACAGTGTCTACACCAATCCACACTCCAACCTGCAGTGAATGAGTGTTCCTATTATTCCAGATTCTCTCCAATACTTGTATTTTATTTTTTTAAATAGTAGCCAGTTTAGTAGGTGTGAAATTATGTCTTAGTGCAATTTGTTTTTCAGTTCCCTAACAGCTAGTGATGTTGAGCATTTTTTCATGCGTTCTTTAGCCATTTGTATTACCCTCTTTGGAAAAATGTAAAAATTTTTTGTCCATTTTTTAATTAGGTTGTTTTTATTTTTATTGTTGATTTGTAAGATTTCTTTATATATGCTGTACATTAGACCCTTATTGAATATGAGGTTACTAAATATTTTCTCCCATTAAGTAGACTGCCTTATCACTTTCTTGACAAACTCCCCAGAAGCACAAAAGTTTTTAATTTTAAGGAGGTCCCATTTATTTCATTATTCTTTCATTGCCTGTGCATTGGGTGTAAAGTTTCTGAATCCACTGCCTACCACCAGGTGTCAAGTATGCTTCCCTACATATTTTTCTAGGCGTTTTTTTGGTCCTAGTTCTTTGATTTAGGTTTTTGATCCATCTTGAGTTGATTTTTATAGGGTGTGAGATAGGGATCCTCTTTCATTCTTTTTGATATGGATTTCAAGTTTTTGCAGCACCATTTGTTGAAGAGACTAATCTCTCCCAGTTGAGTGAACTTGGCAGCCTTGAAAAATATCAGTTGACCGCAGATGAGCAGGTCTGTTTCTGAACTCTGTTTGGTTCCATTGGTTAATAAGTGTATCTTTGTGCTGATACCATTCATTTTTCACCACTATAGCTTTCTGATATGCTTAAAAGTCAGGTATTGTATGAGTCCTGCAAATTTGTTCATCTTTTTTCAAGAAGTTTTTCACTATTCAGAGCTCCTTACCCTTCCAAATAAACTTGATAATTGGCTTTTCAATTTCTGCAAAAAAAAAATCTGTTGGAATGTTTATTGGTATTGTGCCGAATCTGTAAATCAATTTGGGTAGAATTCACATCTTACCAATATTTAGTTGTCCAATCCATGAGCGCAGAAAGCCTTTTCATTTATTTAGGTCATCTTTGATTTCCATTAACAATTTTCTGTAGGTTTCTGAGCACAAGTCCTTTACATCTTCACTAAATTTATTCCCATATATTTTATTTTTTTTAGTTGCTATTGTAAATGGACTTTTTTTCTTAATTTCCTCCTCATATTGCTCATTACTAGTGTATAGAAACACTATTGATTTTTGCATGTTGATCTTATATCCCACAACTTTGATGAACTCATTTATTATTTCTAATGTCTTTATTGTATATTTTTCAGGACTTTCTATATATAAAATTTTGCCATTTGAAAATAGCACATGTTTTCTTCTTCCTTTCCAATTTTGTTGTCTTTTACTTCTTTTTCTTGCCTAACTGCTCTAGTAAGAACTTATAAAACAATGTCAAATAAAAATGATTGCAGTGGGCATCCTTATTCTACTAGTCAGCCAAAGGGGTGCTGATGCAAAGTACCAGAACTCTGCTGCCTTTAATAAAGGTATTTATTTGGCGTAGAATCTTATAGTCACAAGGCTCTAAAGAGTCTAACTCATGGTACTATAAGAGGTGCTTTCTCACCCAAAGTCATTTGCCACATGCTGAATCAAGATGGTGGATGATGTCTTTGAGGGTTCATCCTCCTTACTCTTAAGGTTCCATGGTCCCAGCTTCTTCCTTTCTCTGCTCTAGGCTGGCATGAGGCTCCTCTCTCTTCCTCTGAGGCTCATTTCTTTCTGGACTAAGCAGCTCTGTTGTTTTCACAAGGTTAGCTGTAAACTATCAGGCTCATCTCTCTTCCCAGGGACTCTGCCATGTCTATAGAGCTCTATCCCTTCCTCTGTGTTTTTCTTCTATGTGGCTCTACTTCCATGTTCTTGATTGAGCATCCACTGAAATAGCCCACCAAGGGAGTGGGGAATCAACCCTGCATGCCTTAATGATGTGATCGAATCAAAGACCTGCTCTTGATTTAATAGAGTAAAAGTGAAACCTCTGAATTTAATAAAATCAAAGGGGTATCACACCCAGAGAAACAGACCGGTTTACAAACATAATTAATATCTCTTTTTGGAATTCATAAATAATATCAAACTGCCACACTTGTTTTGTTCCAGATCTTAGAGTTAAACTTTGTCTTTCACCATGGGATGTGATGTTAGCTGTGGGTTTTTAATATATGCCCATTACCATGTTGAGGAAGTTTCTTTCTATTCCATTCTTTCAGTGTTTTTTTAATCAAGAACGGATGCTGGATTTTGTCAAAAGTCATTTCTGGGTCAATAGAGATTATCATGTAATTTTTCTCCTTCAATTTGCTAATGTGGTATACTATTAATTGATTTTCTTGCATTGAACCATCCTTGTATACCTAGGATAAAGCCCACTTGATCACATTGTATAATTAATTTAATGCACTGTTGGATTCAATTTGCAAGTATTTTGCTGAGGATATTTGCATCTAACTTCATTAAAGGGATTAGTTTGTACTTTTATTTTCTTATAGCAACTGTATCTGTTTCATATTAGGGTGATGGTTTCATAGAATGAGTTAGGTAATGCCCCCTCCTCTTCAATTTTTTGGAAGAGTGAACAAGATTCATAACACTTCTTTTTGGAATGGTTGGTAGAATTCATCTGTGAAACTGTCTGGTCCTGGGCATTTTGTTGTTGGGATATTTTTGATGGCTGATTAAATCTCATTACATTTGATTTGTCTGTTGATTTGTCTGTCTTCTTTAGTCAATCTAGGTTGTTCATAAATTTGTAGGAATTCATCCATATCATCTAAGTTGTCTAATTTGTTCATGTACAGTTGTTCATAGTATTCTCTTGATACTTTTTATTTCTGTCAGTTCAGTGGTGATGTACCCTCTCTTGTGTCTGATTTTATTTATTTTCATCTTCTTTCTATTTTTTGTTAAACTAGCTAAGGGTTTATCAATTTTATTAATCTTCTCAGAAAAACACCTTTGATTTTGTTAATTCTCTTTTGTTTTTTATTATCAATTTCACTTATTTCTGCTCTAATCTTTATTATTTCTTTACTTCTGCTTGCTGTGGTATTAGTTTGCTATTCTTTTTCTAGTTCCTCCAGATGTGCATTTAGGTCTTTGATTTTAGTTCTTTCTTCTTTTTCAATATGTATTTTATTGAAGTATATCATTCATACATGAACATGAATAAACAATAAGTGTTTAGTAAAGATTGTGAAGTTACAAAATAAACATTCATAACATCATACAGGGATCTTATACATCACCCGTTTTCCAATATCTTGCATTGTTGTAAAACTATGCAAGGGCATCATCAAAATATTACTACTAACTATCGTCCTTATCTTACATTTGGTCTATTTTTCCCCCAACCAACCGTATTTTTAAAAAATATATATTTTATTACAGAGGTTGTGAACTTACAAAACAATCATGCACATGTAGAATTCCTAGAATTCCCATACAACATCCCTTCACCAACACATCACACCATAGTGGAACATTTGTTACAGTTTATGAGATAATATCATCAGACTATTACCACTAACCATGGCCCATAGTGTACATTTTGCACACTTTTTCCATACACCTCTATTATCAACACAGTACCTCTTTGGCATTGATGTGTGAATATTATCATATTGCTGTTAACCACAGTCTATAGGTCACACCAATTGTAGTTTTCTCATGCTGCTCCACATTTCCACCACCCTGCAATAGTGATGTACATCTGCTCTAGCTCACAGAAGGACACTCTTGCATTTGTACACTCAACCACAATTCTCATCCACCTCTGGGTTCACTGTGTTATTCAGTCCCTAGATTATTCTTTAGCTTTCTTTCAATTGACATTTACTTCCCCAGACTACCCTTTTAAGCCACAATTCCATTTATAAACCAGCTGCTACTCACTATGATATATTACATCAAACCTATCCATTTCCACATGTGTACAGTCAATTAAAACTTCTATATATATTAAGCATCAGTAGTTCTCAACCGTCATCTTATCTCCTAATAATCTAGACTCTATTTTTTTAACTCCGTGTGTTTATTCTTAGTATTTAGTTCATATTATGGACACCATGCAATATTTGTCGTTTTGTGTCTGGCTTACTTCACTTAATATGTCTTCAAGATAAATCCATATTATTGTATATGTCACAATTTCATTTCTTCTTACTGCAGCATAGTATTTCATCAGATGTATATACCACATTCTGTTTATCTATTAATTGGTTGATGGACACTTGGGTTGTTTCCATTTTTGGGCAATTGTGAATAACAACAATATGAGCATCAGTGTGCAGATGTCTGTTTGTGTCTTAGTTTTTTAGTTCTTCTGAATATATTCCTAGTAGCGGAATTGCTGGATCATATGGCAGTTCTACATTTAGCTTCCTGAGGAACCACCAAACTGTCTTCCATAAAGGAAGACACCATTTTACAATTTGACCATTTTACAATCTGACCAAAAGGGAAGGAGTGTTCCTATTTCTCAACATCCTCTATAGTACTTATTGTTGTCTGTTTTTTGTTTTTTTTTAAATAATGGCTGTTCTATGTAGTGTTAGAGGATATCTCATTGTTGTTTTGATTTGCATTTCTCTAATAGCTAGTGATATGGAATATTTTTTCATGTGCTTTTTGGCCATTTGTATTTCTTCTTTGGAGAAATGTCTATTTAAATCTTTTGCCCATTTTTCAATTGAATTGCTTGCTTTTTAATGTTGAGTTGTATGATATCTTTATATAGAATGGAAATCAAACCCTTATCAGATATCTTTTTTCCAAATATTTTCTTCCATTGAGTGGGCTGCCTTTTCACCTTCTTAATGTAGTACTTTGAATCACAGAAGTGTTAAATTTGAGGAATTCCCATCTATCCACGTTTTCCTTCACTGCTCATGCTTTTGGTGTAAGGTTTTATGACTCCACCACCTACCACCAGGTCATGAAGATGTTTCCCTACATTTTCTTCTAGGAGCTTTATGGTACTTGCTTTTTCATTTAAAGTCTTTGGTCCATTTTGAGTTAATTTTTGTATAAGGTGTGAGATAGAGGTCTTCTTTCTTTCTTTTGCCTATGGATATCCAGTTCTTTCAGAACCGTTTGTTGAATGGACTGTTCTGTCCCAGCTGGGTGGGTTTGACAGGCTTGCCAAAAATCACTTGGCCATAGATGTGAGGGTCTGTTTCTGAAACATCAGTTCGGTTCCATTGGTCTATGTGTCTATCTTTATGCCAATATCATGTTTTTACCACTGTAGCTGGGTAATATGATTTAAAGTCTAGAAATGAGAGTCCTCCAAATTCACTTTTCCTTTTTAAGATGTTTCTGGCTGTTTGGCACCTCTTACCTCTTCAGATAATTGATAATTGTGCTTTGCATTTGTTTGAAAAATGCTGGTGGAATTTTTATTGGGATTGCATTGAATCTGTATGTCAGTTTGGGTGGAATTGACATCTTATTGATGTTTAGTCTTCCAATCCATTAGCATGGAATGTTCTTCCAATTATTTAGTTCTTTTTTGATTTCTTTTAGCAATGCATTATAGTTTTCTGAATATAAGGGCTTTACATACTTGGTTAAGTTTATTCCTCAATATTTGATTCTATTAATTGCTATTGTGAATGGAATTTGGTTCCTGATTTTCTCCTCAGAATACGCATTACAATTGTGTAGTAACACCACTGATTTTTGTGTATTGATCTTGTATACTGACACTCTACTGAAATCGTTTATTAGCTCTGGCAGCTTCGTTATAGATTTTTGGGGGACTTTCTAGATATAGGATCATATCTGTGAATAGTGAAAGTTTTACTTTTTCCTTTCCAATTTGGATTCCTTTTATCTATTTTTCTTGCCTGATTGCTCTAGCTAGATTCTCTAGCACTATATTGAAGAACAGTGGTGACAATGGGCATCCTTGTCTTGTCCCTGATCTCAACAGGAAAGCTTTCCATCTTTCACTATTGAGTAAAATGCTAGCTGTGAGTTTTTCATAGATGGCTTTTATCATCTTGAGAAAGTTTCCTTCAATTCCTATCTTTTGTAGTATTTCTATCAAGAAATATGCTGTATTTTGTCAAATGTCTTTTCTGCATCAATGGATAGGATCATGTGATTTTTCTTCTTTGACTTTTTAAAGAAGCATATTACATTGAATGATTTTCTTGTGTTGAACCATGCTTGCATGCCTGGTATAAAACCCACTTGATGTGATGAATAATTCTTTTAATGCGTTTTTGGATTCAATTAGCAAGTATTTTATTGAGGATATTTGCATCTGTATTCATTAGAGAAATGGGTCTGTAATTTTCTTTTTTCATAATATTGTTATCTAGCTTTGGTATTAGGGTGATATTGCCTCCATAGAATGAGTTTGGTAGAATTCTTTCTAATTCAACTTTTTGGAAGAGATTGAGTAAGTTGGTATTAAATTCTCTTGAATGTTTGGTAGAACTCACCTGTGAAACCGTCTGGTCCTTGGCTTTTCATTTTGGGAGTTGTTTAATGACTGTTTCAGTCACTTTACCTGTGATTTGTATGTTGGAGTGTTGTATTTCTACTAGGGTCAGTATAGGTGGTTGTACATTTCTAGGAATTTTTCCATTTCATCTACATTGTCTAGGTTTTTGGCATAAAGTTGTTCCTAGTATCCTTTTATGACATCTCTTAATTCTGTGGGGTCAGTAGTAATGTTCCCACTTGCATTTTTTTTATTTCATTTATTTGCATCTTTTTTTTTTTAAATCTAGCTAAGGGTTTGTTGATTTTGTTAATCATCTTGAAGACCCAACTTTTGGTTTTGTTAATTCTCTCTATTGTTTTTTGTTCTCAATTTCATTTATTTCTGCTCTGATCTTTGTTATTTCATTCCTTCTACTTGCTTTGGGATTAGTTTGCTGTTCTTTTTCTAGGTCCTCCATCCATGTAGTTAGATCATTGATTTTAGCTCTTTCTTCTTTTTTAATGTAAGCATTGAGGTCTATAAATTTTCCTCTCAACACTGCCTTTGCTTCATCCCATAGGTTCTGATATGTTGTGTTCTCATTGTCATTCATCTTGAGATATTTATTAATTTCTCTTGAAATTTCTTCTTTGACCCACTGATTATCTAAGAGTGAGTTGTTTAATCTCTATATGTGAATTTTCCCTTTTTTTGCCACTTGTTGATTTCCAACTTTATTCCATTATGATCAGAGAAAGTGCTTTGTATAATTTTGATTTTGTTGAATTTATTGCTTTGTAACCCAATATATGAACTATCCTGGAGAAAGATCCATGAGCCCTTGAAAAGTGCTGTTTTGGGGTGCAATGTTCTGTATATGTCTATTAGGTTTAGTCTATTCATTATATAATTCAAGCTTTCTGTTTCTTTATTGATCCTCTGCCCAGATGCTCCATCCAGTGCTGAAAGTGGTATATTGAAGTTTCCAACTACTATTGTAGAGATGTGTATTTCTCCCTTTAATTTTGCCAGTATTTGCCTCATGTATCTTGGAGCATCCTTGTTAGGTGCATAAATATACACATATATTTATGATTGTTATTTCTTCCTGGTGAATCATCCCTTTTATTAATATGCAGTGTTCTTCATTGTCTCTAATAACAGTTTTGCTTTTAAAGTCTATATCATGTAGTATAAGTACAGCTACCCCAGCCTTTTTTTTTTTTTTTTTT
>JAQZBX010001263.1:0-46659 GCA_029593785.1 Cabassous unicinctus | reverse complement strand
CTTTTGATTGGATAATTTAATCCATTAACATTCAATGTTATTGCTGTAAATGCAGTTCTTATTTAATCCATTTTGATCTTTGGATTTTATCTGTCACTTTTTTTGCACCATTCTTTTGACACTTTTAGTTACTGTTACTGATACAGTTATCATTTCTAGACTTTCTACCAAGCCTCTTTCTCCTGTCTTTTCAGGCTGTAACACTTCCTTTAGTATTTCCTGCAAAGCTGGTCTTTTTGTTATAAAATCTCTTAGTTTCTGTTTATCTGTGAATATTTTAATCTCGCCCTCATTAATGAAAGATAATCTTGCCTGATATAAAATTCTTGGCTAGCAGGCTTTCTCTTGCGGTATCTTAAATATATCATGCCACTGCCTTTTGCCTCCATGGTTTCTGATGAGAAATTGGCACTTAATCTTATTGGGTATCTGCCATGGTGTGGAGGGCTCTACTCACAAATCCTTTCTGCAGATGGGCAGTCTCTTCCTTCCATACTTTCAAGGATGTTGCAGGATACTCTTCAATAGACACATGCTTTAGATAATGCTGGGTGATTACTAACTGCCCTGTAGCAGGAGCTGACTCCAGGAACTCTTTACTCTGCCACCATCTTGGCTTCCCCATCTCTTTCCTCTTTTTTAATGTAGGCATTTAGGGCTAAGATTTCCCTCTCAACACAGTCTTTGCTGCATCCCATAAGTTTTGATGTGTTGTGTCCTCATTTTCATTCACCTTGAGATATTTGCTGATTTCTCTTACAATTTGTTCTTTGACACACTGATTAGCTACAAATGTTGTTTAAATTCCATTTCAGTGAATTTTCCAATTCTTTATCCAATACAAATTTTTAGCTTCATTATGTTGTTGTCAGTGAAAGTGATTCACATAATTTCATTCTTTCTACATTCATTGAGACTTGATCTATGCCTTAACGTGTTTCATGAACATTTGAGAAAAATGTATATCCTGATATTTGGGGGTGAAATATTCTACACATTTCTGTTAGGTCTAGTTCTTTTATCATATTATTCATGATTCCAGTTTCTTATTGACCCACTGTCTAGATGTTTTATATATTGCTGAGAGTGGTGTTCTGAAGTCCCCCACTATTATTGTAGAGACTTTTATTTCTCCCCTCAGTTTTGCCAGTGTTTGCCTCATGTATTTTCAGGCACCCTGGTTAGGTGCATAAAAATACTTGATATTTATTCTTGGTAGAGTGCCCCATTTATTAATATGTAGTGTCCTTTGTCTCATCTATCAGTTTTGCATTTAAAGTCTCCTTTGCCTGATATTAATAAAGCTCCCCTGTGTCTTTTTTGGTTACTATTTGCATTGAAAATCATTTTCTAAACTCTTCTTTGCAGCCTATTCATTTCCTTGTGTCTAAGTTGTGTCTCTTGTAATCAACATATAGATGATTATGTACCCATTCTGCCAATCTGTGTCTCTTAATTGAGGAGTTTAACCCATTAACATTCAATATTATTACTGGAAAGGCCATACTTACATCAACCATTTTATCTTTAGGCTTTTAGATGCCGTATCTTATTTTTTATTTTCTTTTTTCCCATTTAGTTACCTTGTTAATAATCTTCCTTTCTACACTGTCCTCTAAACCTCTTTCTTTTGTTTTTCATTTCTGCCTGAAGAATACCCTTTAGTATTTCTTACAGGGTCGGACTCTTGTTGATGAATTCTCTCAATTTCTTATTATCTGTAAATATTTTAATCTCTCCCTCATTTTTGAAAGACAATTTTGCTGGATACAGAATTCTTGGCTGGCAGTTTTTTCTCTTTCAGTACATTAAATATGTCATATCTGTGCCTTCTCACCTCCATGGCTTCAGATGAGAAGTCAACATTTAATCTTATTGATTACCCCTTGTATGTGATAGATTGCTTTTCTCTTGCTGCTTTTGGGACTCTCTCTTGAACTTTGACATTTGAAAATCTGATTAGTACATGTTTGGGAGTAGCTCTCTTAGGATTTATTCTGTTTGGAATACACAGCACTTCCTGAACACATATATCTACTTCCCTCATAAGAGTTGGGACATTTTCAGCAATTATTTCCTCAAGCACTCCTTCCACCTCATTTACTTCTCTTCTCCCTCTGGGACACCCATAGTGTATATAATTGTGTGTTTCATGCTGTCATTCAACTTCCTGAGACTGCTCAATTTTTTCCATTTTCCCCTTCTATCTGATCTCCTATTTGTGCAATATCAGATAACCTATATTCCACTTCATTAATTCTTTCTTCTGCCTGTTCAAATCTGCTGTTGTTTGCTTCTAGTATACATCTCACAACTTCTTTTGTGCCTTTCATTACCATAAGATCTGTTCTTTTTTCCATGTATGTTTACAATTTCTTCTCTACACTTACCCAATTTATTGTTAATATCCTTTAACTCTTCCTTCATATCCTTGAATTGATTTTGAATATTTGTTTGAACATCTTTGATTAGTTGTTCCAAATTCTACATCTCCTCTGGCTTTTTAATTTGTTCTTTTACTGTGCCATATCTCCCTGTTTCTTAGTATGCCATGTAATTTTTTGCCTATGCTTAGGCATCTGTTTATCTTGATGAGTTTGCTTTGTTGGTCAGTTTCTCTCTCTTGCCAAATGTTTTATTGTTGTTTGGCTTTGTGTTATGTCTCTTCTCTGGTGCTTGGTTCAGCTTATTCTAAATTTTAGAATTTCTCATGTTTAACTGATCCAAACCAGCCTGGGATGTATGAAAGAGCACAGACCAGTTCTACTGAGCCAGATCTTCTCTCTCATTCTTCCCAACCTGCTTCTTCCTGGATGTTGTACCATGGTCCCCTGGCCTTGGTAGTAATGCACTGCTAACTCATTTCCACTGTGCCCACCTGGGGGTAACTCTGCAAGTAAGTCCTCCTTCACTGGCCACCCACAATGCTTGTCCTGCACCCTGCCATGTCTCCTGCACCCAGCAAGTCCCCTATCTAGCTGCTGACACTGCTCACCCTTTAACACCACCACTTCTCTGGCCCTGGTGGGGTCTCCTGCACTGCTTTCCCTGTGGCCCTGCTGCTACCCTTGTACTGAGTCTCCCCCTTGCCAGCCATCCTGCTGCTCACCCTGAGGCCCTGTCACTTTCCCAGTGCCTTGCTATGCCCACATCACTGGAAGCCCACATTGCTATCCTTGCACCCCTTCTGCTTTTATTATGCCCAAAAGCCTGCCTGTCTTCTTGCTTCTTGTGGAGTACAAGTGCACCTTGCTGCTCCCTACTTTACCATCTTGGTTCTGCCTATAATTATTAATTTAAGATTGTGCAAAAGCATTATTTTTTATAAAAACTTATATTTGACAATTTCTCCATTGAGACATTTATGATGTCTCCAATTTTCACTCCCATAAATAACAATTCTATAAACAACTTTACAATAATTTTCAAAGTACAATATTTTTCAAGTACTAGGATTTTATTGCTATATATATGTATGCATAAACGTATTTTTCTATGTTGTTTGAACTTTGATTAACTGTATTTTATTACAGAATATTGGTGATTATGAATAAATATCCAAGGTACGCAGAAGAATGAGAGTAGTAAAATAAAAATCTTTCTCCCAATTATTTGGATCAATAATCCTTCCCTACACACATATCTCTTTTATTTCTTGAAATCCTTCCAGAAATTTTCTGTAATTATATTTGCATGTGTATGGTTCTGTATGACTTCTGTCTTCCTTTATATTAGTGAGGACAATATTTCAGTGTTGATGATTGTACAAAACAAAACAATATGCCTATAGATAATATGTTTTCTTGTGATAATTCTTAGTATCTCTCTTTGTTAATATGGATACAATTATAATTTTATCATTTTCATTAAATTGTATTACCAACATAATTTAAATTTTATGCATTTGTTTTCTGAATATATATCTTTCTGAGAATCATTTGTTCATCCTTTTGAATCTTATTAATTTACCTAGGATGGGTGTCAATCTAACAACATAATTATTGCATATCTTATTAAGAGTTCAGTTACTAGGACTTGGTGTTCTGGGTTCAAATGTGAGTTTCACTATTTACTAGGTGTGATGTTGTTAATTACACTTAATGATTGGTATTATGTGTTTACATTTTTAAAATTTCTGTTTAATATTAAATATTTTATAAGTCTCAGCCTTCTATTCTTTTACCACTATTAAAATTTGCTATTTCTATGTATTTTTATTTCTTTTAAGATTTTTTCATTGTGTCTCTCTTTTATGTACAATGACAATTTCTTCTATATGATCCCCCAGTGCTTTTTTTTTTTGCTTTATTTTCAAAGAAGCTTTACGTTACAGAAAAGTCACATGGAGAATATAGGCGATTCCCTTGTATCTCAGCCCCTTTCCTTCTCACACATTCTCCTATTGATAACATCTTACATGAGTATGATACAATTGTTACAATTGATGACAAAATTTATAATGGCCTGTATCCATCATTGCAAGATTATGCAGAACAATTCTAATGCCCTAAAGATGCCCTATGTTCCATCCATTATATTTTTCTCTCCTACTCCCCTTGGAACCTATGGCAACCCCTAAGTTTCAATTCTTGAAGAATAAAGTTCATAGTTACATGCAGTAATATTGAGGGTTTGATATATTGGTCTGTTTTCTTTTATTAGGCACTGCTTATGGACTCGAGACTTTCTTGCCTGTCTAATCGAGAACATAACAGAATTCCCCGGGATGGGAGTTTAATATTTTCTTGTTTATTGTTTGTGTCTCCACCCACTGAGATAACACACTATGACAAAATGAACATTTTCATATTCCAGAGAAGCATGCCCCAGGCGAACCCTATCCCACATTCCACCCATCCCAAATGTCCTGCATCAGTACCCTTCACCTGCCATATTTGCCAAGAGAACATTCCCACCATGGTAGTTTAGGATTTGGTGCTCTCACATCCCCTCTTGATAAGAGACTCTGAAAGATAGGGGTTGAAAGAAACTTTCTCTCCATGATAAAGGGCATATATGAATAACCCACAGCAAACATTGTACTCAATGTTGAAAGACTGAAAGCTTTCCACCTGAGATCAAGAACAAGACAAGCATGCCCACTGTAACCACTGTTGTTCAATATTGTGCTAAAGGCTATAGCTAGGGAAATTAGGCAAGAAAAAGAAATAAAATGCATCATATGGAAAAGGAAGAAGTAAAACTTTCGATATTCAAAGATGATATGAACGTATATTGACAAAGCTGCAAAAAACAAAGCTACTAGATCTAATATCTGAATTCAGTAAAGTGGCAGGATATAAGATAATACTAAAAAATCAGTTCTATTTCTATACATTAGTAATGAGAAACCTGAGGAGGAAGTCAGGGAAAAAATTCCATTTATAAAAGCAACAAAAAGAATTAATTACTTAGGAATAAATTTAACTACACAGAAAACTAAAAAACATTGCTAAAAGAAATCAGAGATGACCCAAATAAATGGAAGGACATTCCATGTTCATGGGTGAAAGAATAAATATTGTTAAGATGTGAATTCTAACCAAATCAATTTACAGGTTCAATGCAATTCCAGTAAAAATTCCAAAAGCCTTTTTTACAGAAATGGAAATTTTATCTGGAAGAGTAAGTTGACCATATCTTTAAAAAGAAGAATGAAGTTGGAGGAGTCTCACCTCCTGACTTTAAATCATATTATTTAACCCCAGTGGTAAAACAATATGGTGCTGGCATAAAAATAGCCATACAGACTAATGGAAACAAATTGAGAGTTCAGAAATTGACCCTCACAACTATTGCCAATTGATTTTTGACAAATCTGTCAAATATACCCAGCCAGTTCAGGTCAATCTATTCAATAAACAGTCCTGTGAAACTTAGATATCCATAGCTGAAAGAAAGATGACCCTTATCTCATACCTTGTGTAAAATCAACTCAAAGTGGATCAAAGCCCTATCTATAAAAGGTAGATCAATAAAAATCTTAGAAGAAAATGTAGGAAAAGTTCTTCAAGATCTTGCTGTAGGTGATGGTTTTTTAAACTTAACACCCCAAGCATGAGCAATTAGAGAAAGAATGGATAAATGAAACTTCTCAAAATTAAACACCTTTGTGCTTCAAATAACTCTGTCAAGAGGATGATAATTCAGCCTAATCAATCAGAGAAAATATTTTTAAACCATGTATGAGATAACATATGGACAAAACATTTAAATAGACATTTTTGAAAGAATAAATACAATGTCCAGAAAACACATGAAAAGATGTTCAACATCACTAGCTATTGGAGAAAAGCAAATCAAAACTACAATGGGATATCATTTCACACTTGATAGAATGGCCATTATCAAAAAAAAACCAATACAGAAAACAGCAAGCACTAGAAAGGTTGTGGAGAAATAGGATCACTCTTTCACTGTTGGTGGAAATGTAGAATGGTGTTTCCTCTGTGGAAAATAATTTGGCAGTTCCCCAAGCAGCTAAATATAGAACTGCCATGTGATTGGCAATTCCACTACTAGGAATATATTCAGACACACTCATATTTATTTTTTTAAAAGCAATTACACGAACTGACATTTGCACACTGGTGTTTATAGTGGCATTATTCACAATTGCTACAAGATGGAAACAACCCAAGTATTTATCCACTGATGAATGGCTAAAATAATGTGGTATATACATATGCTGGAGAACTATTCAGCTGTAAGAAGAAAGAAAATTGCAACATATATTACAACATGGATGAACCTTGAGGACATTATGTTGATTGAAATAAGACAGAGAGAGAGAAAAATGGTATTATGTGACCTCACTATAATTATCCAAATACAATGAGTAAACTCATGGTATTAAAATCTAGAGTATAAGTTACCAAGGTATAGTATGAGGGATGAGAACAGGGATCTGATGATTAATGTATGTAGAAATTTTATTAAGATTGTTTGTAAATGTTAGGAAAGGATAGAGTTGATAGTAACATATTGTGAGTATAACTAACACTGCTGATCTATACTAATACAACCTATGGACTATAGGTTTTATTTTTGAATCAATGGAAAAAGAGTACTGTATCAATTATAAAGACCAACAATAAGGGGGTATAAGACGGTAAGAACTTTTTCTGAAGTAATGAAAACGTACTAAAATTGATGGAGGTGATGACATCACAACTCTGTGATGAAACTGAGAGCCACTGAGTGTCCACTGTGGATGGATTGTACCAAGCATGGAACTGTATAACATAGTGAACCTGTGGTTATATATCTATGGTTAACAATAAATATATAAAAATATTCTTACATAAATTATAACTAATGCACAATAATAATACATGGCATTAATGATAGGGTGATTTATTGGGAAAATAAACCTAATGGAAGCTATAGACAATAGTTAGTAATATTTGAATGTTCTTTATGAATTTTAACAAATATTCCAAAACATAGCAAGCTGTTGGTGGTGGGGTGGTGTATGGGAATCCTGTACATTATTCATGGTTGTTTTATAAGCTTCTTTAATAAAAATATAAGTTATCCTCGTAGCCAAAGGCCAAATAAGCCAGGGTATGAAATTTTCATGGTTCTATTGACAAAGGAGAAAAATGAGTCACAGAAATATGAGAACAGGTTTTATTAAGATTTATTCAGTTCCTAAAAACAAAAACCATTAAGAGTTGTTTAATTTTACCTACCATTTTTAAGGAATTTTGCCCAACAGACTTTGAAATTATCTGTATTCATGGACCTACTTCTTTAAGATAACAGAACTCCACTGAGGAAATCTGTCTTTCTGCTTCTTCCTTGCATGTGGAAACTAGGTGGATTCTTTCTGGCACCAAAAAAATTAAAGACTGAAACTGCATGCATACCAATATGATGCATATGGGTCTTCAGGCTGGTTATTTCCTTTCTTGTTTTTCTTTTTTTTTTTTAATTAGAGAAGTTGTGAGTTTACAGTAAGTTCTTGAAGAACGTTGAGAGTAACTATATTTGCACCCTCCCTGCCAGTCCATTATTAACACCTTGCATTAGTGTGGTATATTTGTTACAACTGGTGAAAGAAAAAAATTATAATTTTAGTATTAACTCTAGCCCATGATTTTTAATAAGGTAAGCCACTTTCTTCCTTAATGGTGTATCAGAAGTGTGCTTCCAAATCTCTACTGGGTTACATCAAAATGTTCACAATCCAAAACTGCTAGTCAAAGACATCTCTTGATCTTGGACAAGTTAGGTTACATCTACACCACAGTATCACTATTTAAAAAGGCAGTTGTCTCAAGAAAAATATCTTGCCTCTGCTTGACAGTGTCATTTTTGTGTTTCTCAAACATATAATACCATAACTCCTTTCACACAATTGTTAGTAGTCATTGAATTTTTAAAAAATGTCTCACAACTTAGTGAAAGAAAAGTAATATTTCATGTAAGATACTTATATGAATTTTCATTGTGAGAAATTTTAATTCAGGCACACCAGAAATTCACAAACAAATTTCATCAATGCCACTATCACAAAACACTATATCTGGAATTCAACTGGATATTCATGGGTCTTTACTTAGAAGACCTAATTAAGCAATTTCCACCTTTCATTCTTTCCTTCTTCTTTCTGTTTTTAACCCATATGCTGAGCCTTGAAAGGAAAAGTGGACATTTGAAAAAAATATGATGTCATAAATACAATTAATTGTTTACTTGGATTTTAAAATTCAATAGCTGAGATACTCACTTGGGTTTCAAGTACTCTAACCCTGTAACATCATCTTCCTTTCCACTTTTCCTCCTAGTGTTTCTGCTAATGCAGATGCCATTCATAAATACACGTAGACAGGCTCATTCCCTGATATTTTCACATTTCATAGCAGCTGAAAACCCTCTCTTCTGTTAAAACTTCCACACGCCATTTCTCCCTGAGGAGATAATACCACGTTAACACATCATCTCCTCAGAAAACCTTCCCAAGTGTTCACAGTCAAATAACTCTCTTTCTATCAGAATTCTACAGTTCAATTACACACAAACACACACACATTCAATTAAATGATGTAATCCTGAATTATAGCCTTCTCTCATTTTTCTTTAACTTCTTTTTGTTCACTTGATCATATAATATATCTTGAAATAAGAAAGGCAAGTTATGGTTGTTCAGTTTTGCATACTTCATGCTAAACTGGGAAGCAGAGTTTGGCAGAGAACACTCATGGAGCTTTCAGGTACAGAACCCGCACGTTCATGTTTCATGGCAATCTCCTGCTGACACCACTCAACACTGACATGCAGATCCCCACACCAGCAGCATAAGAACTCATCCACAGAGACAAGGAATGGACTTATGTCTTGGATTGAAAAACAACTTTTCTCATAAGAAAACTAGTATAAGGAAAAAAAATATCCTTTTAGCACTATAGTTAAAATTTAGGCATGGGCATAATATTCTCCAAAATCTTTTGTATCCTTCACGCTTTATGTAATTAAGAATGAAAATGGCCTGTATCTGTCATTGCAATGTCATTCAGGACAATTCCAATGTCCAAAAATTGCCCCCATATTACACTTATTTTTCCCTCTTCCTCCCCTCAGAACCTCCTGTGGCCATCATTATATATCCTGTCATAACTTACAAAATTGTGCAGGAAGGATATTAAACTATAATGTAAACTATAATCCACACTTAGTGGCAATGCTCCAATATGTGTTCATCTATTGTAACAAATGTACCACACTAAGGAGAGATGTTAATGTGGCAAAGTGTGGGAGAGGTAGGGAGTGGGGCAGACGGGAAGCCCCTACATTTTTTATGTAACATTTATGTAACCTAAATATCTTAAAAAAAAAAAAAAAAGCAGCAGAAGAAAAAAAGTATATTAAAAACAAAGAAAGAATGAGAAGGGAGCTGTTCAGAGCTTAAGTTTTACTAGTTGAAATTTTAACCAGTTTAAATTATATCTGCCCCAAAGTCTGTATCTAGTTTCAGTCTATTTTTTTCTTCCCAAATAAAATTCTATTCTATCTCTACTTTGAGGCTAATTAAATATGTGCTGATTTGAACAAGAAAATCTTAAATTATATATATTCTTTTACATGTAAATTTATCATTTAAACAGGTTTTCATTTTTGTTATTTCATTTAGTATACTTGTTTTCCTGTGATGTACCTGTGGCCACGTTTTGCCCTCTATAACATACAAAGTTTAACTTCTGATACAGACAGTTGGACCTAATACAGTTATGCTAGAACTAGGAGAGAAGTTCACTACCTTTCCACTCCAACTAGCATTGAAACTGCATATTATAAAAAACATCACATCTCATCCATCCATGTAGTTTGCACCAAAAAAAAAATAAATTTTGAGGGCCAGCACAGAAGGATGCCAAATGATATCTGATGTTCTTATCCTTATCCCAATACCAATTTTGGTAAACATCATGGTGGGACAAATATCAAAGCAAATAACTAGATATATAATGAATAATTGTGAAAGAAGGAAAGGGCAGGGAATCAATGAAGTCAGAGAAGGAGAAAGTAGAGTGATGTGAGCAGACACCAGACAAGGTAAAAGAGTCAGGGAATAGGAAACACAAAAAACATACAGAGGAAAGGTGGAAAAGCGTGTCTGTGAGAGTCTTCTGTCTAAGAATTCATAGCTGGATTCTGGTTCTTTCCTCCTGATGCTCTGCACTATCACTTACCACCCAAACAAGAGAAGGCATGTGGTTGTGGGTCATGAACAATGGTCACCGGTCTTGAAAGCCAAAGACAAAAGATTAGAATTGTAGCTTTATCTTAGACCCTGTGCCTGAAACATTGCCAATGACCTTATACTATTCAAATGAGGGGACTCCCAAGAATAGAAACATCTGAAAGGCTGGGCTCAAAATGTTGGTGTATTTACTCTCTCCTTCTGTGAATAAAAAGGCTTTGTAAAAGCTTTGTACTATGGCAATCCTTCATTTTGGAAATATTCTCCAGGAGAACCATCGCTTTTTATGAGGCAAACTGATTAAGGTGTCCATCAGATCAGTCTTCCGTAAACAATGTGAAGAAAATACTTCAAATTGATTAAATAACTTACCTCTAAGAGCAAACAAATGACTTCCAATAAAGTGTATGGTTCATATCTGAAACATTAATTTACTTAGAAGTTGAATCTTATGAAGTCTAGATAAATTATACAAACTAAACTTCATTGAAATAGATTTGAAGTGGAAGTACAGGGAGAGAAGAGACTCTTCCTGTTTTCCAATCTCACAAGGTTCTTTCTGAAACATTGGGTTAGACACAATGCCAGCCTTCATGGAATGGGGAAGGCTGTTGTGCAAAACAGAGGAAATTTCTCAATATGGTCCTGATCACTCTTTCATGGAAGAAAGTATGCCATCTGCGAGAGAAAATCGTCAGAGGCCAGCTATTTTACTCCAGAGAAACTGGAGTTAAATGTTTCTCTTTTTACTGCATTGTGTGTTTATAGTAATTCCCACAAAAGTTTGCAATGCCTAAGGCAAATTTCATACTCTACAGCTCCAAGGAAATCCATACTCCCTACCCAGTCCTAATGAGCTACCCACACAGAAAGTAAGTGGGCAAAAGCAAATTACCAGACAATTATTTAAACTGAATCTAACTTTGAATTGTGAGTGCAGAAAGACCATTCCTATTTCTTTATGACTTGCCATCTCTTCTAGAATTAGGATTGTTTTTGAAACCATGTAAAGGTGGATATAGGTGAAATGTGTGTAGTTGACATGCAACCTGACCTCACAACTTACTGTCTGTGAATAAGCAATTTTCTTAAACTTAATTTCAATTTCTTCTTTTGTAAAACGTAACTAGTAATACTAATAATTTATTTATTGTAACACTATTAATAATAAATTCTACCATTTTAATCCCATCTATGCTCTTTAAACAATGTAGAAAGGAAGACAGCTGAATTCTTTCTTCAAAGGTAAAATAATTATCAAATATTTTTCTTTTGTAATTTCTTTTTATTTTAAATATATGTCTGAGAGTATATACTTTTCACTCACAGGGTAAAAGTTATATTTATGCCTTTGAATGTAGTTACAACCAACTAAACATTGAAGAGATTACATTATACAATTAATTTTGATTAATCTTGAAAGCTATATTACCACTTAGAATTCTTAGCCAAGAATTACCGGCTTGGCAATCCATACAAGCTAGGTACGTTCAATGAGGATAAACAGAATGGTTGAGGTAAGAGCGTTAGAGAGCAGTGGAAGAAAAAATGGAGATGGCAGAAAGGCATGAATAGATTGTACCATTCCTTCCACTTTTACTGAAGAACCTATTGGCAACCAGCAGATCAAAAAGTCACAGAGAAAATTCTTGGAGAAAATTACATACAAGACACATTCCTTTCATTTTAAAAATGGAATGCAAGAATATTGGGAACGTTATTATTAAGTCTCTTAAAATTTGTGACCTCATGTTTCCCGTTGGTTAAATCAGAATAAAAAGGGTTAGGTTTAAAAAGTTACTATAATAACTAAAAAGTATAACATAAAAAAGAAAGAATTTTTGGCTAAAGAAAGTATAGAAAAATTTTTCCATGCTTTTTTTAATCTTCCATAACTATGTGCATTTGAGGCAAAGAGAAGGAATATGCCTTACTCAAAATCACACAATTAATTAGTAACTCATTTGAGTTTATAATCCAAATCTCTTTATAATGTCTATGGATTTTCCTTTTAATAAGATTGTGTAGTAATATAACAAGCTATCTTTGTCTGAGAAATAAGAACACCCAATGAAAAAGCCCCTGTATCAAACTTCCCAGTTGACAGATCCTAAACCATCTTCCAGCTCTGTAGGATGATCAAGTATCCCAGATCTGATGGCAAAATCTTTAAGAAGATAGTTTCCAAGATCATTGAACTCTCCAAGGTCCAGATGCAGAATCAATGATTCCTTGATTCCTTGGGTTGCTTTAAGCACTGAGTGGAACTCACCAAAAATGCTCATTAATTATTCATTGTAGATTTAATGACTGGATTATCTAAATTGAATGCCAGTTTTGCTAAAGCAATGTTGGGGTTTTATTAAATGCACGTTACTGTAGCCATTCAATTATGGGAACTCTAGAAATGGGAATGTATGATAACTGAGGTTTGTACTATTTTGGGTTTCATCAATGTCTTTCTTACATCCAACTTTAGGATGAACCAAAGACCTTTGTTAGACTCAATCCATATAAATTTTTACCTTACTACAATGAGGTTTCCAGTGACTGTTCAGAAATTAAGCCCAGAATGAAACAGGTAAGGTGATTAGTGTTATATGTATATAAATGTTCATGGACCAAACTATATGACAACCACAGTTAAATGGAAGATTCAGGTGAGGAGAGATTTTGGACTACATACTGCACTGTTGTTTCTTAGAGAATAAAAAAACTGTATATGAATTAAACAATATTATAAAGCACACCATGTATGTGGTCCCATTATTGCACACATCTAGTAAATTTATCACACATATGTCTGTGCAGGCATGTTTCTACAAGGGCTGTAAGTCATAGAAATAGTGCTCAATCACATTGGGGTCAGGGAAGGGCAATGTCAAAGCCAGGGATAGCTGTACTGAAGAACAGATACAAGATCTTACTGAAGCCAGAATCTCCAAAGCATCACAGACACCCCAACATATGATGGTCATGAATTTCAAGGGCTTACAGATGGCCATATAAAAGCCATGAACATGAGCACAAAGATCTCAATGGACCCAAAGAAATGGGCAACAAAGACCTGAGTCATGCAATTATTGTAGGAAATGGTATTCTTCTGAGCAGGGGCATCCACGCTCAACCAGGGAATCATGGTTGAAGAGAAGCAGGCTTCAGCAAAGTACATGTAGAATAGAAAGAAGTTAATGGGACTCTCATGGGTTTGCCTTTCCTTAATAGTCACTGAGATGAAAACATTCCCCAAAAGAGTTTCTAAGTAAAGCATTAGGAAGACCCCAAAGATTGCTTTTTGCTTCCCAGCATCTTGTGTCAACCCCATCAAAATGAATTCCTTCACACTCTTTATTGACACAGTAACTGTAGGTAGAATGTGGTTGACAGAGGTTTAATTGGCAGTGAGAAGAAAAGAAGTGACATGGGATGATCTGTGAACAGAACTCTGAATTCAACGGTTCTGCTCTATACTCTTGTTACTTTGTTGTGTACCAGAATCTGCCTGGAATCTTCGTAAATCTGCGCCTGCCTACTTCTCTCCTAGAATTAACTATTGATGAGGAAACTCATTGCATTGTACCAAAGTATTTTCATTTTGAAAAACAAAGAAAATATCTTTCAGAAAGTTTGTGTCCCACAAAGATTGAGAAATTCAGGGCTTGTTCTAAGACCTTGACCACGTGAATTAATTGCATTGAAACATGGCTTTCATATGAAAAAGTGAGTACATATATCCACCCTACCTTATCATTAGTTGTTATAAGAATTAATTTTTTTTTTACTCCCACAGTGCACACAAACTTATATTATATGTATTTAATCCATTGGCTACAAAATCTGAAAAGCATTATTCCTATATAAATAAGCGCTAATACTTTAAAGAAGTCCTTCTGAAGAAATTATGCTCATTTACCAGTTTCAGTGCTGGTCAAAACAAATGAATAAACAAATAAAAAAGAAAAAAAAAAAACAGCAAAAACCCTGTTTAACACTTTGAGGGCTACATGATGGTAATTTGCTATTCTTTACCTACACCAGGATTTATAACATTGCTCAGCTTAAAAATAAAATGTTCTCCTTTTCTGCCTATGAATTCAAGCTTATACAAAATTTGTCATTTTCTTATGTCATGTTTTACTCATATATATCCTTCTATACCCTGAATTACCTAGGGGATTTCTTCTTTTTTAATTTTTTTAATTAAAGATGTTGTGAACCTACAAAGCAATCAAGCATAAAACATCAGATTCATGTACACCACTACTGCACCAACACTTTGCATTGGCGTGGAATATTTGCTATTATTGATAGCACTTTTTAAATAAATTGTACTATGTTTAACAGTAATTGCATTTGTTACATTTGAAAGATTATTAGAATAGTTCTATCATCCATTATTTACATTGGGTGAGTTTTTTCCCATATACCACCATATTATTCCCATTTTGTATTAGTATCATATAATTGCTATAATTCATGAAACAACATTCTTATACGTGTGCTATTAATTATAAACCATCATGTACAAGAGGGTTTACTATGATGTACAGTCTTATGTTTTATCTTTTAATTTTTATAGTAGTAATATATACATGCTAAAGTTTCCTCTTTTAACCACATTCACGTATACAGTTTGGTGCTGTTAATTACACTGACAGTAATGGTCTACCATCGTCACCATCCATTCCAAACTTTACCATCAGCCTAAATAGAAATTCTGTACAAGTTAAGCTCCAACTCTCCATTATCTCAACCCAATCTGTCTCCTAGTAACTGATATTCTAGATTCTAACTCGATGAATTTGCTTATTATAATAAGATCATAACAGTGAAATCATACACTGTTTGTTCCCTTTTGGCCTGGCTTATTTCACTCAATATAATGTCTCAAGGTTCATCCATGTTGTCGCATGCATCAGTACTTAATTCTTTTTACAGATGAATTATGTTTCATCACATATATAAATAAATGTATATATGTATACATATACCACATTTTGTTTATCCATTCATTGGTTGATGGATATTTCGGTTACTTCCATTTTTTGGCAATTGTGAATAATGCCGCTGTGAACATCGGTGTGCAAACATCTGTTTGAGTCCCTGCTTTCAATAGCAGGATTTTCAGATGATATGGTAATTCTATAGCTTCCTGAGGAACTGTCAAACTGTCTTCCACAGCAGCTGCACCATTTTACATTCCCACTAGCAATAAATGAGTGCTCCTATTTCTCCATATCCTCTCCTACCCTTACTATTTTCTGTTTTTTTTATAGTGGCCATTCTAATAAATTTTAAATGGTATTTATTCTTAAAATATGATTTGAAAGAAACTACATGCAGCATGCAATGCTATGATTTTTTTTTCTATTTTATGTAGTTGTTCATAGTTATATATAGTTTATATTACTTAAATAATCATATAACACCATTTTGTATTCTGATAGTCAATTAGAATTATTAAAAGCACTCAACATAATATAATTTCTATTTTAAGTTATAAATCTCATGTTATACAAAAGCATTATTTTTTTTAATTTTTTATTGTTCATAAAAATCAAGATTTTTCACAGTACATACCAATATTTGTAAAATGATATATAAATACATATGTATATATGTGCATTTTCTTACATAAATGTTATTATATATGTATATATATATTTTTAAAGGTGCTTAGATTACCTAATTATTACTCAGAAATTACAGGGATTCCCATGTTCCCCACCTCCCACACCTCCCACAACATCCCACACCAACATCCTTCATCAGTGTGGGACATCACTCGCAATGGGTATACACATCCTGGGGCTTTGCCACCAAGCATAGACCGCATTTCACATCATAGACCACCCTCTCTCCCACACAGTTCTGCGTGGTATAAAAAGCATTATTTTTTATGAAGCATCTATTGGACCATTTGTCCATTGAGCCATTTGTTTTGTCTACATTTACACTCCCATAAATAACAATTCTATAAACAATTTTTACAATAATTTTCAGAGTGCAATATTGTTTCCTCAAGTGCTAGGATTTCATTTTTATGAATAATGTATAAATTTAATTTTCTATAAGGTTGGAACTTTTATTATCTGTATTTTATTGTGGAGTAATTTGTGATTATGAGAAAATATTCAGGATACGCAGAACAATGAGAGAAGTAAAATTAAAATATTTCTCCCATTTATTGAATCAATAATCCTTCTCTCCAGACATAACACTTTTATTTCTTGAGATCCTTCTATGTTTGCACATATGTATATCTGTATGTCTTCTGTCTTTTTTTATGTTAGTAAGGCCAATATTTCAATGTTGATGATTGTACAGGTAAAAATGATACACATAGAGATAATATGCTTTCTTGTGATATTTCTTAATGTCTCACTTTGTTAGCAAGGACACAACTATATATTTTTCTCTTTCATTAATCCTGTATTAACAAAAAAATTTTAATTTCATGCATTTGTTTTCTGAAGATATGCCCTTCTGCAAATCGTTCATCTTTTGCCTGTTTCTTTTTGGATCTTGTTATTTCACCTAAGATCTGTATTCATCTCACAAAATAATTATTGCATATCTTAGTAAGAGTTCAGTCACTGGAGCCAAGTGGTCTGGGTTCAGATATAACCTGCCCCACATACTAGCTGTGATCTTGTTTATTAGACATAATCATGGGTACTATGCAATTACATTTTTAAAAATTCTGTTTAATATTATACACAATATAAGTCTCAGCCTCTGCTTTTACCTCTGTTATTACTCGGTTATATCTATGGGTATTTTAAATTTCTTTTCTTCTGTGAATGTTTTTCAATTTTATATTGTCCAATTAGACAATTTTTTCATTTCAATTTTTTGAAATCTTTTGTTCCAAAATATTAAAAATATTCTATTTATAATGTTCCCATATACTTCTTTAATCATTTTTTCTCAAATATTGAATCAAAATAAACCTGAATTATTATTATGAAGAATGGAGAAAATATCCATCTGTTGTTCACATCTTCATATGGGTTTTATGAAAAATGTAGATAAGATAAATATTTAAGGCACCATGTGAGAAGTAGTAGAAGAACATAATCTGAAGACAGAGGAATAAAAATTCCTAATGAACAGATTGGTTGGTGAAGAATTCAAAATTCTTTAAGAGATAAACTACAACTTTAACAGGAGAATATCTGGTTCCAAAGCAGGTTTTGTGAGATGCAAATATTCAAAAACTTCATTTTGCAAAGTTGTGAGTACAGTGATCAAAAGCTAAAGTATGAAGCCACATTGCATAAAGTGAAACACCATCCCACTGCCCAGAAATGTGACAATTAACAAATCCCTTGATATCTTTGTGCTTTTTTATTCATCTGAACACAGAAATTATAAAGCAATCATCCTTTAAGGGTTGCTACATAAATACACATAACATGTATGAAAGATATATAAGATATAAGAGAGGTTACTTCTGTGTTTCCAAGACATTCTTTCAAATTTTTGAAAAATGATCATTCATCTTACACATTTACCCGTAATAAAACTGCACATCTAGATTGAAACGTTAAGTTCCTGGCTGAGTGGCTGAAAATATATCAGCACTGAGGATGTCACTGGTTATCTCATATTGAACAGAGGCTTCAATGATCAGTTGTAAACAACTTTAATAAATAAAAAAGACATACGTGTATAAAAAAGCTTAAGAGCCTAAATGCAAAGCATCGTGTTGAGAGGAAAGTAAATAAAACAGGTCCTTACTTCTGAAAAGCTTAGGATATGGAGATGTGAAAAACAAAGGGATAGGGTATTTGGATGAGAAAAAAATGAAACCAAAGCTTTATGAAAAGAATATCGCACATGACATATCAGGAAAATAGAGGGATCAATATGAAACTTCTATTTTTACCATTCCAAAAAGTCATGGTAGAAAAGCTTGGAAAAGTAAGTTGTTCTCAAAAACAAAGGCCAAATAAGCCTTTGTTATGAAATTTTGATATTTTCTACTGACAAAGTAGAAAAATGAGGTACAGAAATATGAGAACAAAATTGTGTGGGGCAAAGTGTAAACTATAATTCATAGTTAGTAGCAATGCTTCAGTACGTGTCTATCAGTTGTCACTAATCTACCACACTAATGAAAGATGCTGTTAATGGGGAAAAGTGTAGGAGAGGGTGTGGGTGGGGTATATGGAAATCCCCTATATGCTTTATGCAACATTTACATAACATAAAACTTCTTTAAAAATAAAAATAAATAAGAATAATAGATTGAGCCAGTACATTAAAACAAAAAGCACTCAGAGTTGTGTAATGTTGGCCACCATTTTTTAAAGGAATTTTGTCCAATTTGAACTTGAGACTATCTGTATTCACAGGACTATTTCCTTTAAGATATCACATATCCAGAGAGGACATTTGTCTTTCTGCTCCCAGTACTTTGAAACTTGATGGATTCTTTCTGGCTGGAAAAAATTTAAGACTGTCCCTGCCATGATCCCAATATGACTCATCAGCGTCTCAAACCAGTCATTTCTTTTCTTGTTTTTCTTTTGTTTGTTTTTGCTTTTGTTGCAAGCATATATTAAAAAAAAATCCTTGAGAAAATACAGTGTTACCATAATATCCTCCCCTCACCATATTACTAGCATTTGCTTTAGTGTGGTACATTTGTTACAACTGGTAAAAGAAAATTATGCTAATTGTGCTAGTAACTATAGTCTACAGTTTTTAATAGATTAGTCACTTTCTTTCTTAATGTAGGATCAGAAGTGCTGCCTCCAAATCTCCACTTGGGTACATCAAAATGTTTAGAGTCCAAACTTGGATTATAGTCTAAGATGTCTATTGATCTTGGTCAAGTTAGGTTATATCTACACTTCAGTACTGCTATTTTAAAAAATAGGGGTCTCAAGAAATAAATCTTGCCTCTGCTTTACAGTATCATTTTTGTTTTCCTGGCATACAATATCATAATTCATTTTGAACAGTTTTTAATATTCATTGAATTTTAAATAAAATGTCTCACAATATTAGTGGAAAAAAATAGTACTTTGTGTGAGATACTCATGTGAGTTTGCTTTGTGAGAAATGTGAACTCAGGCATACAAGAAATTCACAAATTTCATCAATGCTAATATCACAAAACACTAAATCTGGAATTCTTTAATTGGATTCTCACAGGTCTTTATTGAGAAGCCCAGCCAGCGAATTTTTCTTCTCATTCATTCTTTCCTTCTTCACTGTGTTTTTAACTCTCATGCTGTGCTTTGAAAAGAAAAGGTAGGCATTTGAAAAATATTATGAGTCATAAATATTATAAGTTGGTTACTTGGGCTTTAAAATTCAATAGTTGAGACACTCACTTGTATTTCAAGAACTCTATCCCTGCACTGTCATTTTGCTTTCCACTTTTCCTCCTGAAACTTCTACTAAGGCAGATGTAACTCATAATTAACCCAGACAGACTCATTTCCTGATATTTTCACATTTCATAGCAGCTGAAAGCCCTCTCCTCTGTTAAAACTTCCACACTACATTTCTCCCTGTGGAGATAGTACTCAGTGAAAAGAGCATCTCCCCAGAAAATCTATCAATAGTTCCCAGTCAAGTAACCCTTTATACCAGCATTCTACAAACACATACACACACTCATGTGTACACACGTTTAATTAAATGATGTAATCCCGAAGTATTGCCTTCTCTCATTTCTGCTTTAACATCTTTCTGTTCACTTGATCAGATCGTAAAATAGATCTTAAAGTCAGCAAGACAAGTTAAGTTGCTCAGTTTTGTGCACTTCATGCCAAGCCAGGAGGGAAACTTTGTCAGAGAGAAGTCAGGGACTTTTCAGGACCAGAACCCAAACCTTCAAGCTGTGACAATCCCTGCTAAAATCTACCCAACACTGAAACGGAAAGCCCCACACCAACCACATAAGAATTGGTGCCAAAAGACATGGAATGGACTTAAGTTTTGGAGAAAAATAAAACTTTTCTCAGAAGAAAGCTAGTGTGTATATATATATATTTTTATATATATATATATGTCTTTACAGCACTATAGTAAAAATTTAGCCATGGTTTCCAAAATCTTTTGCAACCTTTTTGCTTTATGTTATTTAGAATGAAAATGGGGCTGTTCAGAGTTGTAGGGGATTTAAAAGAAAACCTTAAGACAATCCTCATTAAAAAAACAAACAAACAAAAACCATGCAATCTATTTTTATAAACATTTATTCAATTTCTACAAATTCTATGAACTCACAGTAACCATGGGTTAGCTACTGTGAACTTTGAAATAGAATAATACATTAGAATGGGAGATCTGAACAAGGATTTTATTTTATTTTTTAGGCTACCTAGAATGATACTTGAAACATAATGAGGAATCAGTAAATATTTGTCAAATTGTATCAAATTTTGAATAAAAAGTGCTTCTAATTGTGATTACATGGGTTAATAGACTTCAAATTCCATGTTCTGAGGTTTGATGGTCAATGCAATACCATATCCTCAAAGGAATAAAATATTGAAAGCACTCTTGCAATTTAGACTTCTAGCAACCTTTGACACAGGCAACTAGCATCAGGAACGTCCACAGGCCATGTTTTATTGAAAATTCCCCAGTCCCCTTCAGCAGTTAGATGTAGTTTTGTGACTAGTTCTTGTCAATTGGATGTAGGCAGAGGGCTGTGTGTTCTTTCTAGGCTAAAATCTAAAATGTTGAATGTGTACTCCTCCAGTTTATATCTTCTTCTTGCCACCTGAAACCAGGCTGGTAATGTCACAACTGTAGGCAACAGGGACCTAAGGGAATATGTTACAAATGGTGGTATACATATGGTAGCCTGGTATTAAAATTCAAATTATGATTCATTAGTTCTGGGGTAAAGCCCAGAATACTGCATTTTCTAACAAACTTCCAGGTGGTGCCAATAATAATAGCACGTGGATCAAATGTTAAATATGAAAGCATTAGGGAACACAAGAAAAAGCTAGAAAAGAACCTGAATCCATGATTGAAAAGGAAGGAATGCAATTTCCTGTCAATCTGGACCATATAAATGAGTTTGTCACATCAGAAAGAATAAACTTCCTATATATTAACAACTGGATCTTTAGGTCTTTCTTTTATAGATGCCTACTATTACTCTACAAATAATCGATAAAGCAAACACACATGACACCATAATTCTTTTTACACAATAATGCTATATTCCTCAAAGAGTACTTGTATTTCTATTATTATATGACACATATTAAATGAAATTCCTTCCTGAACATTTTGGGTATTTTCCACTAATGTTATAGCTTCATATTGACAATAATAATGTTAGACACTGCTCTAATTCTCCCCACAGGGAGGTCTTCCAAATCACTTTATCCAACAAATAATCTCCATAGCATTCCTGATTCCCTTATTTTACTTTACTTTCTTTATTAATACAATTTATCATCTTCTAACATACCTATTAATTTACATACATATTTCCTTTTTCTAGCCTGTCCTCACTAGAATGCAAAATCCAACAAAGCAGGTATCTTTGTCTAATTTATACAGGAATATATCCAAGTCATTTGTAGAGTTATGGGATCACAGCAGAAACTCATTAAGTATTTGTTGTGGTTGTCATGATTGAATGCTCAAAACTGGAAGAATAAACTACAGACCCTAACACGTTTGTTTTTATAAGAATGCTTAATTTGTGTTTATATCTGATAAATGTAAAAATACACGTAGGCACATTCTGGGTCATCTGATGTCTAACTGACATCAGATATAACCACCTAATTTCATTATCAAAAATGATTGTTACTAAGATGGCACCAACCATTCCTAGGCTGTGTTGGGAGTTTAAGTAAGCAGACAAGAACTTGGAGAGTGAGGAAAGCATTTCTATAAAGTGGATGACAAATGACTATAGGGTGAGCCACAGTGTTTCACAGTAGTTTCATTGGAGAAAATTCTTACTAACACTGATGTGCCAAACTCAAAATTACTTTTGTTACATCTCTGTGTAGTATTCATATGTGTCAATTTCATTATAATATAACCTGCTCATTGGACAATAACTTCCTCTCCAAGGAGGAATGTCTCCATAAAAAATCATTTACCATATGAAGTTTCCTAGATAACAATAGAATTTAACCAAGCATTATTGGTTGTGACATCAAGTAGCCATAACTCACACATCTCTCCTAACACAAAAGTGTACCTGCCAGGCAGACTGGTCTGAGAATCTAATATAAAAATCAATGAACTATATCCCTGCATTAAGATTCTGCTCAATACCTAGTGAGAAATTTTGCCTCCCTGCTATACTCTGTCTTGTGTTCACATCCCTTAACATCTTTATCTGGATAGACTATAATGGTATCTTATATTGTAATGCAAACCTCGTTTTTTGTTGCATGTTTCTCATATGTTATCTCATTCATGAAGTGTTGAGCCTTGTAATATATTTCACAATGTTATAAAAATTGTCACTGATTCACCAACCAATATTTTTGTTCAGTGTCCCTTAACAAATTATAAAAATAGTTATAAAACTTAATATTATATGTGAATAATGGCTAACATGAAGACCAAAATATATTAAAGTTCATTGACAAAGATTATGTCTCAATTCAGTGTATATATTTATTGTAACTAGAATTGTCCTTCTTTGAAAAAAAAGTTATACTTTCTTCCTATAGGTTCTCAAGAAGAGGATGAAAGGCCACATTACAAGTGACACCAAAAGGGACCAAGTTTCAAATTACCTGATATTTATAGTGCTTTGGGATCATAAGTTTCCTGGAGTGATTTTGGGCTTACTTTGAGCTAGAAGATATGATCCAGATACAGCAGTGTCAGAAATGATTTGTCAATACAACGGATCAGTCATAAATCAGAAACAAATTATTAGACTTGGATCAAAAACATGGAGAATACAAACCCAAACTAAACTAATGTACAAAGAGAGAGGTAAAACTCCAGAAGCAACAGGATCAGTCTCATAACCTGTAATTCAGAGAAAAAAAGAGAGGAGTGGATTTGGGCTCCCACAATCATGCTGACTTTATGTACTGTTATCTCTGTGACTTTGTCTTAAAATTTTATGGGTGTCTGTGTCCTGTGCTCATTTTACCTACTTCCCCAACAATCCTACTGAGAGAGGATTATATTGTCTTTATCAGGATGAATACATTTTCTCTTTTCTATAAATACATTTTATTAAAACACAGATTTTTCAATTGGAGTCTTTCACTCTGTTCCCTCAACTCAGTTTTGTGCACCATAACTTTCTCATTGCATTTTTAATTTCTGCATTCCTAAGAGTGTAAATCAAAGGGTTGAGCAAGGGTGTCCAAATAGTGTAAAACACGGCCACAATCTTGTCCATTGGATATATGACTGGAGGACGAGCATATGTGAACATACAAGGAACAAAGAATAAGATAACCACAATTATATGGGAGGTGCAGGTAGAGAGGGCTTTCTTTCTTCCATCTGCGCTCTGGTTACTCAGAGAATGTAAGATTAAAATATAGGAGATTATCAGGATTATGAAACTCACTGTACATATGGTTCCACTATTAAAGACTACAAGTAGATTTATGACATAAGTGTCCATGCAGGCAAGTTTCAACAATGGTTGCATATCACAGAAGAAGTGATCAATAACATTAGGGCCACAGAAGGGTAATTTCAAAGCCAAAATAATCTGTGCTGAAGAATGGATAAAAGATCCCACCCAGGCCAGTTTCACCAATGCAACACAGGTGTGTTGGTTCATGATGACTGTGTATCGCAGTGGCTTACAAATGGCCACATAACGATCAAATGACATAAGGATGAGGACAAAAATCTCCATGCATCCAAAGAAGTGAAGGATAAAGATCTGGATGATGCATTCATTATAGGAAATAACTTTCTTCTTGGATACAGCATTTATAATCAATCTGGGAGCTGTGCTTGTGGAGAAACATGCATCAGCAAGGGATAAGTAGAAAAGGAAGAAATACATGGGGCTGCCAAATAGCTGACTGTATCTGATAGTCATCACAATAAGTAAATTTGCAAAGAGAGTTGCAAGGTAGAGCAAGAGGAAGACCACAAAAACTATTTTCTCCTTTAGAACATCCTTTGTTAACCCAAGGAGAATGAATTCCTTCACACTGATATTCAGGTTCATAGTTAAGGTATATGCAGAAAGAACACAGCTGGTGATGGCTTATCTGCAAAGAAAATTAAGAAAGCTGTGATTTAGCAAGAGCAGTAGACTTGGAATCTTCCTTTCTACTCATATTTTAATTCTACGAATACAATAATTCAGTGGTTCCCTAAGTTTTCCATGTGTTATAATCACATGGAAACTATTTTTTGAAAATGCTAATGACACTGCTTTATGAAGTCTCCCTTTGTGGGACCTAGATGTCAAAAAACAAACCAAAACACATATAATTGATTCTGCTCTCTGACAAAGACTGAGAAGTGCAGAATTTGCTCTATGTCCTTGAATAAGTCACTATAATTGCTTAAACTTTTCAACTTACATGAAAACTAGAGATTCCAAGGGACACTTAAGTGTATGCATATATACACAGTATATATGTGCATAGATTTTTCATCTCAATAACTGAAAAACAACATTCTTATATTATTCAAAAATATTAAATTTGGACATTCTTTCTCCAGAAAATATTTCTTGATTTGGACATTAATTTGCATTAATTAATACTGATCTCATCAATATATTGGTTGGGTTAGGGTATAAGAAAAAAATATTTCTCAACTTTTGGCTCACGATGGCCATAATTTTATCTTTGTTGCCAGTCAAATTACATGAGATGTTTGAATAAATCATGGAAGCTGGCATTATTAAGGGAAATTATTATGTGTGTGCAATTATCCATTTCTCATGCTAGGTGTATTGTATTCAGTTCCACATCTTATGTATCCAACATGATGTACATCTTCTTATATGTACATAATCTGAATAATGTTTTTTCTCACATAAGATTCTGCTACCACTATCTTCCAGAGGTTTTGTTTTCTTCTAATATTTGTTTCTGTTTAAACATTATTTTAAAATATATTTTAGTTTTTCCATACAGATATATCCTTATTCTATTCTATTTTTGCTTATATACATATATAAATGCTTTCATCCTGTAATATTAATATATATCTGATTTTAACATTGGATTGTAAATTACTTTTCCATGCAAAAAAAAGGGATATATAATACAATTATCCATTTTAGAAGTTGAAATACAAAATGTACAAATTCATTATCAGTTAAAACTCTAGAGATGTTTTAGTGTCCTGGGATGCTCAATCAAATACCATGAAATGGGTTGGGTTAAACAATGAGAATTTATTTGCTCACAGTTATAAGGCTAAAAGAAAGTCCAAATCCTGGTGTAATTAAGGCAATGCTTTCTTTCTAAAAACTGGTGTCTGTAGGTGGGTGCCTGAGATCAATCAGGGCAAAGGTGCCATCTTCCTGTCTCTCCTCCAAGTCTCTCCATTTTCTCCTGGGTTCTTTCACTGCTCGGCTCCTTGCTTCCTGTGGCTTTCTCCTTCTCTGTCTGAATTTTACTGTTGACAAAGGACTCCAGTAATAGGATTAAGACTCACCTGACTGAAGTGAACCATGCCTCAATTGAAGTCATCTCACCAAATAGTCCTACTTAATATTGGTTCACATCCACAGGAATGGATTAAATTTAAGAACACATGTTTCTGGGGTACAGTTTTAAACCACCACAAGATTTAACTGTTAGTTCCTTCTATAATATTCCATTATTTCATGGTTATATATAATGGTATAGTGATTAGTTCGTGTCCCTTTTTATGTACATATAGGGTCATTAATTTCCTGTTTCTAAAAATATGAGAGATGGCAGAGATTTTGTAAAGACAGAACTTGTTACAGTGTCTACTTTCCTTGGTTAATAGAATTAATATCATGGTATGCATTTCTTTGATTACTGGTGATAGCATAACTGATAGCATATTTTTGTATATTTTTAATTCAGATATTTTATCTGTTCTGAATTATGTAAAATTGGTCAATTAATTTTTCAATATTTTTATGTTTTGAGTTGTTTCCTTTTTTTCATTGTTATACACTCCACTGTCAAAAAAATGTTTCCCTTGCAATGTAGTTTATTACTTCTATTATGGAAGTTATAATCTTAACACTGTCTTGCATTTTCTTTACATTTAACTATTGATCTCAAATGATCTGGAGTTTATTTTAGTATTACTTTTGAGATATTCTCAATTCTGACTAATCACTAATCCATCAATAATTCAATAACTCCAGCAAGTCAGTTATCATATATGCCAAGAATCTGCTCAGATCAGTGGTACATCTAGAGGAAAGATGTCCTCAAAATCTTAACAATTGAATTGGAAGGATATCATGCATTTAGAGAACAACATTAATTATACAAGAATTACATTTGACTGTATATGATAATATCAAATAAATTATGGTTTCAAAACTAATGTTTCCTAGAAAATGAAATAACTGGTCAGTGAAGTTTTAAAAATGAGAAAAAAGTGGAATTTCAGTTTTAAATGAAACTCATGTTTCCAACTAGATTCTGTGGAACACAGGTATTCAATATATTTATCATAGTTTGGTCAGATAAGATTATTTCAAAACTAGTAAATGAAAATGTCCAAAAACTGTAATAAATTTATGTAATCTAAATAAAACAAGTTATTGCAGTCTATCTGAAATAATATTATCTGAATGTTATAACATTAATTATATTATAACTATAAACTTTACATGTCAGTTCCAATGATCTCTGGTAAGTATAAAAGAGAAAATGAGTGCATTACTACTTAAATTAAGTACATTAGTTTCTTAATGGAAGCTAAAGACAAAGAAGGGATGCCCTTGGCTGTGAGGAAAAGAGCAAGTAGGTGAGAAATGTGAATAAAAGTTTGTAAGAAAGGGAGAAGGACATATTGCTTCAGATAAACATAAAGATGACCTAAATGAAAACTAAACCCTTATTAAATCAGAAAGTTTTAAGAGACAAAACTTTGTGGGAAGATAATGCACAGTCATGGAAATCAGTTCATGTAATACTATACTGTCTTGCTTTAAATATGCAAAGAGATTTAAGCATAGGAAGTTAGGAAAGCAGCATTGAACAAATGAATGCCTTGCCTCACACCAACCCTACCTCAGAGTTTTATTATTTTTTTCAGTCAGTATTTCCTAACACTTCTAAACTATCCTTTTTTATTTTGGATTGGGTGGGTCAACCAGTATTACTATTTTCTCTTCTTTAATATTTTCTTATTTTTTTAATCTGTTGGTATTTTAATCACTTTAAAAATTATATCTCATCTCAAATGTTTGTAACTAGCCCCAAGTATTCTTTTTTTCCCAGATAAAGAAATATCTACCTCTATGCCTATGTGCCTATATTATCTTGAGATTTATTACATATGTACAGAATTGAACAAGGTATTCCTAAATTAGGTATCATTTTTGTTCCATGGACTTAAATTTTAAACAAGTTATACATTCATTAGTTAATTTGTCCTGATAATTTTCTTGCAAGGTGAGTGTAGCCGTTTGCCTTGATCTCTTTTATGCACATAGATTGACTTATGATACAGAGAGTTATGCCCAGAAAAGTTGGTCTAAAACTAGGACAGAATGTTTTTCTGTAGCTTTTCCTTCCAGCATCTACCATATAAGTTATATAAAGCATCAATATCAATAATCTATACAAATTGTTTCCTAGAAAAGAATTCGTTAGCCAGCAAAGATGAAGGCCAACTGACATCTTAAGTTCCTGCCCTTATCCAAAATCAAGCATTGTAAATATCAATGCATAACAGAAGATATATAATGGGTAACAATGAAAGGAGCAAAGAGGAAAGACTCAAAGAAGTCAGAGAGGAACTAGTAGAGTGAGAGTGAGCAGACATCAGGAAAGAAAGAAGAGCCAGGGAGTAAGATTCAAAAAGACATGTAGAGTGGAGGTGAGAAAAACATGTTATCTAAGATCATATGACCAAGGTTTCATCAGAAAGTCCAGCTTTTTCCACAATTCCCTAGCATTATCACTTGCCCCCAAACTAGAGAGAATGTGCCATTGTACATCATGAGCAAGGATGACCATCGGTCTTGAAAACCCAGGACAATGGTATAGAAGTGAAATCCTACTTATACACTGTCCCAGAAACATCACTACCAACCTTAAACTCTTCAAAAAAGGGGACTTCCAAGAATAGAAACTTGTAGGCTGGCCTCAACACCAAGGTGTAGTTACCTTCCTCTTCTGTGTCCAGAGAGGCTTTTGAGAGGAAATGTACTTTTGCATGGAGGTCAGGGAAGGTTTAGGACACCTGGCTCACAATAACCCTTCAGTTTAGAAATACTCTCTGGAAGTTCTAATTTTTTTCAGGAGACAAACTGATTATATATTCCATCATATCAGTCCTCAGGAGGTGATAGAAAGAAGATATTTTGGACTGACTGGAAATCTTACCTCTTATGAACTAAGTTGAGCAAACTGATGACTTTCAACGAAGTAGGTTTTCATATTTTCAACTACAAATTTCTTAGAAGGTGATTCACATGAAGTCCAGATAAAATCAGCAAACATTACTTCATTGTGATTTATTAATGCCTTCTGTCACAGGAGGCTATGGAGAGTGGGGAGTTTATGGAGAAAGGGGACTCTCTCTGTGGCCCAGCTTCACATGGTTCCTCCCAAGAGGCAACAGGGTAGACAAAAAACATGGACTATGGCACAGGCGGCTGTGCGTGAATAAAATAAAGTGGGAGAGTCTCAATTCAGCTCCGGAAACCTCCTTTATGAAAAAATCTATTCCTGTGCTTTGAGAGAGAAATGCCTTTAAGGTCAACTCCATCCCCACAAGTTCTCATTTGGAAAAGCATGAGTTTAATGTTCCTGTTTTTACTGCACTGGATATTTATAGTAATTCCCGAAAAAAGTTAAAAAATTTCTAAGGAAACTTTCATCCTCAGTAACTCCTAGGAAACCCATACTTCCAACCCAGTCCTGAAGGATTGTCCAATGAGCCACTCAGCTCAGACAATCCAAGGGCAAAAGCAGACCATGGACCAATCAGTTAAACTTCAACTCACTCTGAATTGCAGGCTAGGAAATACCATTCCCTTCTCCATATAATTTTTTTAAGCCCATATCTTCTAAAGCAGGGGTTCTTAACCTTTTTTGTTCCATGTTACCCTTTGCCAGTTAGGTGAAATGACTACTACTGTAATTTATTTATTGCATAAATTCATAAGTGAAGGAAATACTAGATTTCAGTTGGAGGTCATAGAAAGTACAGATAATAAGTTGATGTCTTTCAAGTTCACAGATCTCCTGAAATCTTTTGGACCCCCCCAGGGGGTCCATGGACCCCTGGGTAAGAGCCCCAGTTCTAGAGGCATGAATGTCTTTGGAACCAGTTAAAGGAACAGAGATGAAATATGTGTGGTAGATATGAGTCTTGGTCCCAAAACTTACCCACTGTGTTAAATGAAGTAAATTTCTTAATCTTTTTAATTTTCAATTTCCCTTTTAAAGAATACCTAGTAATGATAATTATTTACTTATTTTAACATTACTAATATTATTATTCCATTTCTTATTCCATCTATATATTTTATATTAGTATAGAAAGGAGAGTAGGCGAGTTAAATAAAAGATAAAACATTATTAAATAATCGTCTTTTGTATATTATTTAATTTTTAAGAATATATCTGTGTGTATATACTCTTCTCTCAGGGAAGAAAATTTGAGTTATGCTTTTATTTGTGGTTGCAAGCTATTAAAGATGGGATAGTTCACATTATGAAATTACTTTCCTATACTGGAGAAGAAATTACTACCCACAAGTTTGACCCTAGAATTTAACTGCTTGGCAAGTCATACCTCCTAGGTAACTTCAATGAGGATAAATTGAAAGGTTGTGTTGGGGATGGGGAGCGAGAGGAAGGAGACAGAAATGGATATGGGAGAATGGCAGAAATAAATTGTACCATGCTTTGCCATTTTTACTAAAGGGCTTAATAGCAACTAGCAAACCAAGTGCACAGAGAAACATCTTAGATAGAATCATGCCCCAGCAACTACCTTTATTTTTAATAAAAGGATTTGAAGAAACTTGAGGTACATGTTCTGCAATTTACTTAAAGACTCACAGGATCAGCTTCCTTATCAATTATATGAGAATAAGAAAGCTTAGCTTTCAAAATTATTTGTAAAGACTGAAAGAGAAAATATATGAAAGAAAAGTTTCCCTGACTCAGAAAAAGTGCAGAGTGTTTGTATGTTTTAATCTTCCTTAAATATGTGGAAGTGAGACCAAGAGAAGGAAAATACTCCACTCAAGCTCACACAGCTAATTAGTAACACAACTGAGCTTAGAATCCAAATCTCTTAATGACAAGTCTAAAGCACTTTTCATTTAATAACATAGGGTACTAATGCTGTAAGCTTCCTTAGCCTTGGGAAATAAGAACAGTCAATGAATGAGCCCTTACATCAAACTTCACACTCCAAAGACCCTAACCAATCTCCCAGTTCTGAGGGAATGATCAAGCTTCCCAGTTCTGATGGGATAATTTTGCAGAGAGAAGCTCCAAAGGTGATCAATTAGCAGCCCATGGGCAAGAAACTTAGTCAATGATCCCTTGCAATTCCTTCAAGTGCTGAGGTGAACTGACCATGCGTTCTCATTAAATAATCACTGTAGACTGAATGACTGGACTATCTAACTGGACTCCAGGTTTTGAGAAAACAATGCTGAAGTTTTATTGAAACAGTTAACAGGGACCATTAAAGCACAGTAAATGTAGAAACAGGAAGAGATGACAAGTGAGGTTTGTGTTATTTGGGTTTTTGATCCACTTCTATCTTATATGTAATCTTAGGACAAATTAGTGCCCTACTTTAAATATTCTCCAATAAAGTCGTTGTCACTGACATGAGATTTTCAGAGAATAATTAAGAATTACCAACCTGATTCACTTAGAAATGTGGTTAGTGGACATTTTATATAAATATACGTGGGCCAAAAAATATGACAACAACAATAAAGTGGCAGGTGCAGGTGGAGAGAGTTTTGCTTTCCTTTCTTATGTACTGTTGTTTCTCAGAGAGTATAAAATATCTACATAGAAGATCAACAGGATTACAATACACATAATATATATGAGCCAATTATTGGCCACAACTAGCAAATTTATCACATTAGTGGTAAGTTTTAACAAGGCCTGCAAGTTACAAAAATAATGATTAAATTCACTGTGGCCACAAAGGAGTAAACTCAAAGCCAGGAAAAGCTGTGCTGAAGGATGTCCCCACAGTAGCTAACAAAATATTAAACTTCCATCCTGGGGAAACCCTGTTACTTTCTCAAATAAAATGGCAAAAATCCCTGGAATATATAAGCCATCCTTGATAAAAGAAAACACACCCAAGATGCCAAGCCCTGAATATTAATCCTTGTATTTATGAACCTTATTCCTGTAAAAATGAAACTTAGCCTAATTATAATTAATGCCTAAGAGTTACTTCCTGAAAACCTCTGTATTATTCAAATATGACTTCTTTCTAAGCCAAACTCAGCAAATAAACTCACTACCTTTCCCCCAACAAGGGACATGACTCCCAGAGATAAGGGATTACTATCAAGTGTTAATCAGCAATGTGTTTGAAAAAAGACCTTGACCAAAAGGGGAAAACATTAAGCAAAAAATTGTTTTTATGGCTAAGAGATTTCAAAGTGAGGCGGGAGTTCATTCCAGATGTTACGTTTGTTCAAATCTCAAAAAAATTTCACTAACACTGCCACAATAAACAAATCCTCAAGCAAAAGTTCTCCTGCAGGCGCTACGGACATCCAGACACCATAGGCAAGGCACACAGCCTCATGAAATCAACCCTCTCTTGTCGGGCCCTAATTTGGAATATATGATAATCGATTCCCCAATATAACATATGTATATTCATTTATAATTCTCCTAATCATGATTTTTCTAATTTTTAAAAAATTTGAACCTGTAATTTTCAATACAACTGCTAAATATATCTCTCAGAGACTTAAATTTTCAGATTGTTCATATGCTGGTTGAATCCTGAATCCTAGCAGAGTAGTGGCCAACTCCTCCTCTCTAGTTCTTTGGGCTTGCCCTGGACAATGAACAAAATGATAATAATAGACAAGTCCCATCCTAAAAAACAAGGAGTATAGACAACTGCAAGCAAAAAAGTTCCTCCCATCTACTCCAGACTATCTAAGTCCCCTCAGCCTGAAGAAGTCAGAATCCCTAAAGATTGAGGAATGAGCAAACATAAGGGAAGAGTGTAACCATGGATCAAGGTAGATTTATTATAATTGTTGTTAATATCTTGTGTTAATATAAGATTTGTAACATTTGTAAAAACATAACGTTTGTCATGGGTTCAGAAGGGAGGGAAGGGATGAATAAGTGGAACAAAGGGCATTTTTAGGGCAGTTAACCCTTCTGTATGATATTGGAATGATGGATACATGACTTGAAACAGTTAACAAAGTCTATAAAACGGTACAGCACAAGGTATAAATCATAATTTAAGCTATAGATTTTGGTAAGCAGCAATGCTTCAATATTGGTTCATCAATTGTAACAAGTAGAACACACTAATGTAAGATGTTAATAACAGGGGAAACTATGTGTGCATGTGGGAGGGGGGTATATGGGAATTCCTTATACTTTTGGTGTATTTTTATGTAAATCTAAAAGTTCTTTAAAAGTAAGGTTTAATATTATTTTTTAAAAAATAAAGATTGGATATAAGACCCCTCCTAAGACAAAAACACTCAAGCACCCAGACATGGCCACCTCATGATGGCTATTTTCTCAGGGGCTTACAGATGGCCACATGATGATCAAAGGCCATGAGGTTGAACATAATCTCATCACTCCTTATTTTCTGTTTGTTTCTTTTGTTTTTACATACTTTTTATATTATTTTTAAAGAAGCTTTAGATTACATAAATGTTGCATCTAAAATATAGGCGATTCCCATATACCCCAACCCCTCCACATTAACAACATCTTTCATTAGTGCGGTACATTTGTTACAATTGATGAACACATATTGAAGTATTGTTACTAATCATGGTCTATAGTTCACATTATGATTTACACTTTGCACCACACAATTTTAATGGATTTGACAAATGTATAATGGCCTGTATTGCCATTGCAATGTCATGCAGAATGATTCCAATGTCCCCAAAATGCCCCATGTTATACCTATTCTCCCTCTCCCTCTTCCAAGAAACTCTGGTAACCACTGCCTTTATATCATTGTTACATGTTCTTCCATTACTAGAATAATAATAATAAGTTTACTTTAGTTCATAGCTGCATTCCCACCATCTGTGCGTTCACTCATTAATCTTAAGGATTTTAGGATGGTGATACCTACTTTGCTTCCAATTGAGAGGGGGCTTAAATCCCATGGGGCAGATGAATGGAACTGTCTTGCTTGCAGTAGTATATACTCTCTGTTTTATGGTATGGATATTGTCCATCATCGTTCTTTTGTTAGTTTTCCTGGGTGAGTCCAATGAATTGGAGAGTAGGTGTTGGCTGCAAATCTGCTGAGATTCAGGACTCAGCCAGCATATGAAGAGCCAGAAGTCTTAAGTCTCTGTGACACATATTTAATGGGTATAGTGCTCATTATAGTTTCAAATAAAAGAGGCATAAGAACCATGTATAGGAAAATTATAAATGAGTCCACTCCAATACAGTAGAGGGATAGGTTATCACATATTCCAGAGTAAGGCCCACTAACAGGGTGCTGAATTCCTGGGGTTATCTGCCCTGTCAATAGTGTTCAGATGTGTCTAGAGCTCTCAGGAACACCCCTGCTTAAGACACTGTTTACTGCAGAAGTCAGTGAGATCCTTCTAAGACATGCATGAGCATAACCTCTGTAATGACCTCCTGATTCACTTTGAAATCTCTTACCCATAAAAATTCATTTGTATTTGACATTTCCCCTTTTTTATTAAGATCTTTCTCCAAATACATCACCAGTTGTTGCTTAGTCATAATCCATTGGTGCCAGGGAGGCTCATCCCTGGAAGTCATATTTTGTGTTCATATGCGGAGTTTGGCTTAGAGAAAGGCCACATTAATGCAACAAGGATGGTTTCAGGAGGTAACTCTTAGGCAATATATAATATTAGACTAAGTTTCAATTTCACAAGATCAAGGTCCATAAGTACAAGCATCAATTTCAAGGTTCTGGGATATTGGTCTCTCCTCCTTCACTAGACACTGCCCATGTCCTCTAGGGATTCTTGCCACTCTATTAGAGAATGTAGCAGGATACCCGAGGATGGGAATTCAATATTCTTTCAGTTACTGTGTGGGTCTCCACCCAATGAGACAACATCCCACAACCACTTGAACACATTAATATTCCATAGAGGTATGCTCCTGGTGCACCTCTATTCACACATACCCCCACCACTGGCACACCGTGCCAGTGATCCTCTCCTGCCACATTTGTGACTCTTCTACAATCCAAAACCTCTCCCCCAAAAAAAGCCAAAAAGAAAATAAATAAGAATAATAATAAATAAAAATAAATAAATAAAACATATATAAAAATTTTTAAAAATATATTTTTTGCCTTGTGTCTTTCATTCCCATAAGATCTGTAACGGTCATGTATCTCAGGGGCTTACAGATGGCCACATAATGATCAAAGGCCATGAAGAGGACCATAATATCATCACATCTGTTTTTTGATATTTTCTCTTTCTTCTTGAAAACTTGTAGGGAAAATAAAAGAAAACTTGTTGGTAGTTTATATGTTTCTAGGAATTTGTTCATTTCATCTAGGTTATCTAATTTGTTAGTGTACAGGTGTTCGTAGGATTCTTCTATTATCCTTTTTATTTCTGTGGTGTCAGTAATAATGTTCTCCATTTTTTTTCTTGATTTTACTTATTTGTATCCTCTCTCTTTTTGTGTGTATAGCTTTTTGTTGATTTTATGGATATTTTCAAAGAACCAGCTTTTAATAAAAATCTCTCTAAGCTTATATTCTCTATTTCATTTATCTTAACTCTCATCTTTTTCTTTCCTCTTACTCACTTTGTGCTTAGTTTACACTTTTTTAAAATACGTCCTCCAGTTGTGAGGTTAGGGGTCCAATTTGAGATCTTTCTTCTTTTTTAACATCCTGTAGAGCTATAAATTTCCCTATCAGCACTACCTTTGTTGCTTCTTCTAAGTTATGGTATGGTTTGATTTTGTGTACATTCACCTTAAGATATTTTCTAATTTTCCTTATGATTTCTTTTTCAAACCATTGGTTGTTTAAGCATGGGTTAATTCCCACATATTTGAAAATTTTCCACTTTTCTGTCTGTTTTTGATTTCTAGCTTCATTCCATTGTGTTCAAGGAAGATATATTGCATGGATTCAACATTTTAACTTTTATTGTAAGTTATTTTATCATCTAAGATTTAGTCTATACTGGAGAATTATCCATGTGCACTAGAGAAGAATGTATATTCATTGCTTTTGAATGAAGTATTCTAAAGCAGGTCTATGTGTCCTTTAAGTTTTCTATGTCCTTATTGATTTTATGTTTAGGTGCTATATCCATTATTGAAAGTCGTGTATTTATGTTTCCTAGTGTTGTTGTAGAACGTTCTATTTCTACCATCAAATCTGTCAATATCTGCCTCATATATTTTGGGGTTGTACCATTAAGTGCATATATATTTATAATTTTTATGTCATCTTTTTTAATTGACCCCTTTACCAGTATATAATGGTGACTTTCTTTGTCACTTGTAACAGTTTTCGACATTAGGTATATTTTATCTGATATTAGTATCAATTCCTAAGCTCTCCTTTGGTTATCATTTGTATAATACATTGTAGTCCATCCTTTCACTTTCAACTGCCTAAAAGTCTTTGAATTTAAGGTGAGTTTCTTGTAAATAGTGTTGGGGTCATGATTTATAATCAGTTTTGTTCATTTCTGCCTTTTGACTGAAGAATTTAATTCATTTACATTTAAAATTATCATTGATAATGGAGGAATTTTTTTTGCCATTTTACTATTTCAATAGTCTTATACAATTTTTGCCACTAATTCTTTGATTATGTTTAATTTCATATTTATTTGATTTTTTGTAGTATACTACTGAGTTCCCTTTCATTTCGTTCTTCAAATATTTTTCAAATGTCTTTTTGTGGTTACCATTATACAAAATTTAACATCCTAAATCTGTACCAAACATGTTTGATTTTATATCAACTTGCATTCATAACATATATGAACAATGACACTATACTAATTTGTTGCCCTACCTTTTTGTTGTTCTTTGTGTTACCTTGGAGTTCTTTTATGAATCCCAAAAAGAAAAAGAGTGTCTTTTTGAACTAATCCATTCCTGTGGTTGTAAGACCCTTTTGATTGTAAATGAGTAAGGTGTCACTTGGGTTAAGTCTCCGCCCTCTTGCTGGGTCTTATATAAACAGAGACACAGAAAGAGATTCTGCCATGTGAGAGAGGATGGGAGGATGCCCAGGAGTCAAAGCTTAAGCATGAAGCCCCAAAGAAACTGGGTCCACAGAGCAGCTCATGGCTGAAATGATGAGCCAAAATACCTGAAAACCCACAGCTGAACTTTGCTTTTCTCTTGTATTTTTCAGAATTCACTCCTAGTCTTTGACATTTTACAGTTTAACTACTATATGTGGGTATATTTCTATTAAAGTTTATTATACTTAGGGTTCATTGGGATTCTTGAATATGTATATTCATGTCTTTTGTTTGAGAAGTTTTTTTCCCTGATTTGTTTTTTAATATTCCTTCTGTCCCATTGAGGCATATATGACTTTGCCTTTTCTCCTCCAACCCTTCCAGTTCTTTCCCCATGCAGCCGCAACAGCATTCCTTGCCCTATTAAAAAGTAAGGCTTGGGAATGGGTTTTGAACTGGTAATTGATCAGTAAATCTTGTAACACTGCATTCTTTAGAAGTCCTTCTGCCCCTTATACCTGTGCCTTCCCGATCTGCATGTAGACATGCATTATGAAAGGTCTCTCTCATTTTGTGGTGAGCATAGACAACAGAGTTCAGAAAATTCTGTCTCTCTTTCCACTGCAGAGAATGAAGACCCCATGTGAGCCCCTAAATAAATGCTCATTACTCACCAAGCTGAACATGACAGAGTATTTGTCTGACATATTCATTCCCAGTTTGGCAGGAAGCTGACATTTACACAGCTCCTAGCCATACTTGACAATTGGCATAGTCGACATAATTCGTCAGACCAAAGTATGAGTTTTAGTGGGGAACCCATGGGGTGGCCTTCTACCTCTGTGTGTGGAGGGGCTGCTTGATTGCTTGATTGTTGCAGACCTCCATGTGAGTATGGGGATGTCACAAAAACATGGCATAGAGTGCAAAGAACAAAAGATTATGAAGCTTAGCATAGATAGTAAGTGTGCTGCCACAGCAATCAGCTGGCTGTTGTTATGAGTGATAAGGTTAGCTACAGCAGACTGTCTGAGAAAGACAGAGAAATCTGCATATTGAAGTAGGAAAATGGCAAGAGTATGGTTCTGTAGAGAAGAATCTTGTATCTCTCAATTCGGCCAGGACTGTGCTCTAAAATCAGCAGCTAAGCCAGCAAAATTTCTACTCTGGGAAATGCCTCCAGAAAAAGACAAATAATTTGTATACATCCCTATTCCACTCCCCATGTATATCCCACTCTATAGAGGAGAGCCAAAGAAGATAAAAAACTTAATTGCTCCAACTGGTAATTGAAATTTACAGGAATTAATGAAGTAGTGCTAGAACTGAGTAAAAGCCCCTCAGCTTTCCTTTAAGGTCAAGTTGAGAAAAAACTGTGCTTTAAAAGGGCAAAGGTCACTACTAAGATCAATTAGAGCAGGGTTAAAACAAAAAGGTAATCTCCCTTCAACTATCCCTCAAGGGATGGGAGACATTCTTAAGGAATTAAGGAATTATAAAGCCCATGGACAGTTGGGCAGTAACCAACAGAAACCTGGAACGAAAGGGCACAGGGAAGGAGAAATGTGCTACTGAATTAAAACCAAATATTTAAAGCATAGCCTCCTGAATCTATATCCCTTGCTGAAACCCTGTTAACCAAATAATGCCCAGATAACTTCCCCATTTTTCATATGTGTTTCCACGAACAAGCTTGCATATTGCAGGCAACACTGATTCCAGAGAAGATCTTAAAAGATATAAAATCTAGAGGCATGTAATGATGGGAAACTCGAAGACAAGCCATACCAAAAAAGTGAGAATTGAGTCAAATTTGTGAGTTTATCTTCCTTTTTGTGTGTCTAACTTCATTCTCTTCTCTACATTCTTACACCTTTGCCTACTCACTCCCTTCTCCCATTACTTTTCCCTAAAATTACTCTTCTCTCCTTCTTGTTACCCACAATCCTGGAAGAGCTCAAAACTTAGACTAAAGACATAAGTTCAAATTTTGAATTTTCTATATAGTCACAAATGAAATAATTGCACAAACTAAGTATGCCTTTTCTTAACATATAGACTAACAATCCTTAAAATTGAGTGATTCAAATACCACTTTTAAAATTTCCTCAAGAACACTCATGCTACCATGAATTATATATATTATTTTATTGCTAGTTATGTACAAACATAAAAATAGATACGTATTCCTTGGGTGGCAATCCTTTTCCAGTTAAGGGAATAGATTAAATTTATTACCATAAATACATTATCAATGAATTAAAATTAATATAATTAAAGGTGATAAATGTCTGAAAAAATCAGCAATTCTGAATATGGTACTAAAAAAACAACAAAATGCATTTTGATTTTGGCATTGCTATACCATCTCTAATTTTATATTTCTGAAATATTGAGAAGTCAAATTTTAGCACCAAAAACTACAGCATATCTGTAATTCATTTGATATCAGTGACTCTTACACTTGTCAAAAGTATGTTTTCCTGTTCTATAATAAGTAGTGAAGCACTGTTTGTGTCATTGTGATAGCATACAAAAGAAGCAGAAGATTGTTTGAATGGTTGCCTGTATGTAAACTGTGCTTTGATATATTCATTTGTGTTTATTTAAGGCAAACTTTTATCAACTTGTAACATATATAAAGAAAAAGACAAAATTAATTTTACCAAGTGAAAATATCCACACCCAGGTAACCAGCACCAAAATCAAGAACTATTACAATCATAATTCTAAAACCCTAAAACATTCTTTTGTTTCCTTCTAGTCATGTCTCCTTAAGGGAAACTACTATTCTGATTTTTAAACCAATGGCTTAACTTAGTCTTTCTTTGGTATTTATATATTAAAATTAGGTAGTACACTTATCTTGTATATGGCATTTTTCACTTAAATTTGTGTATTTTATCCATTTCACTGTATAGATGTACATTATTCAGTTTCATTGTGCTACATAATATTTATTATATGAATTACCATAATATCTATTAATTCTACTGTATATGGACATTTAGTTGTTTCCAGTTTTTTGTTTTCTATTTTTGGTTGAATATTTGCTTCTCCATTGGATACAAATGACAATGAAATTGCTGTGTCATGGGATACGTATATTTTCAACTTTAGTAGGTAATTCCAAAGAGCTTTACAAAGAAGCTGTAATGATTTAAATCTCTATGAGCATACAAGAACCTATGACTATTCAGTTGCTCTACATCCTTATCAATAATTCCCATTGTCTGTCATTCTCATTTGAGTTTTCTGGTGAGCATACAGATGTGTATAAAGGTGTCTCATGAGCTCTATATTTGCATTTCCCTTATAACAAATGAAATTATCCCATTTCAATGATTAAGCACCTTTTAATAGTCTATTGATCTTTTTATATATGGAGGTTTTCATGGGAACTGTTTCCTCATTTTTTTCTCTCTCTAGAAAACTTGGGGTGGGAATGGTATATTTCATCTTTAAATGCCTGGATGTCTTGACCATTAGAACCATTTGATCTGAAATTGTCTTTGTTTGAAGATTTCTAATAACAGTTTGATTGCTTTAATGAACACAATAAAAATGTCATCTCCAAGTTTATTGGTAAAAGATTTATATAAGAGAAAACAACTCAACTTAAGTGTAAACAGCTTGCAGAGGGGAGAACAAGGAAATCAAGAAGATAAAGGGAATGCTTGCAATAGAGATTGAGAATGTAGGGGATTCTGCTTATTGTTAGATTCTGGATCCAAAAAATCTAATGAAAAGGAATGTAGAGGGATGAGAGTTAAAATGAAAAGTGGTTTCTTCATAGCAGTAAGGGATTTAAAATTCAATCTTAAAACATCTACATAAAGAAAACTAGCAGTCCCTAGTTTGAGAGACATTCATTCAATCTCTTCAAATACTGAGAACTCACAAAAGTCCTGGATTTGCTACTTTTTTTTGAAATGCTGTAATCTACTATAATGTGATCTCTGAAGATGGGGATTTTATTTATATGTTTTATGGCTACCTACAACAGTACTTGGCACATATTGTGGAGTCAATAAATACTTACCAAATTGAATTGAATTTGAATGTAAAATGCATCCATGTGTGTTCTTGATGCCAAGTGCTTTTGTCAGAGACTGCCAGACAGCCAATAAAATCTATTCTCCCCTTTTGGCAGTACCTGTGTTTAGAGTATTCAAACTCTAATATGAGTTTTGGTGATCAATGCAAAACCATACCCTTAATAAAAAAAATACTCAAAACACACCTGCTAGTGGACATCTAATAGTCTCCACTATGGGAAACTGGCCCTCAAAACATCCATAGGGCATTTTTTATTTAAATTTTCCCAACTCCTTTGCAACTAGGTACATGTCTGTGACTAATTTCTGGTCAATTGGCTATAAGCAGAAATATATGGGTAACTTCCTGGCTGAAATCTATAAGGTTGAATTATACTCTTCCAAGTTTATTTCCTATGTTTCCCACCTAAAACCAATAAAGGAGCTTGACAACTGAATGAAACAATGTCCTATGGCAACATTTTGCAAATGAGGATGTACATATGAAACACCTAGGGTTAAAATTCAAATTATGATTCACTAGTTCTGGGGTGAGGCCAGAATCCTGCATTGCTAACAAGCTTCAGGTGATACCAGTGATGCTAGCACCTGGATCACATTTTGAATATGAAGGCTCTAGAGAAGGACCAAGAAGCAGTTAGGAAGGAAACTGAATGAAAAAGAGAACATACACTGCCCTGTTAATCAAGATTATATATATGTCTGTCACATCAAAAAGAATAATCTTGCTGTATGTTAAACAATTATATCATTGTATGTTTCTTTTATAGAAGCTTGATCTTATGCTATGAAAATATGGAATTCAAAACATACATGGTATCACTTTCCTCTTTAATATTACTATTCACCTGGCACGACATCTGGATTTCTTATTTTGTATGTCCCATAGAAAGATAAAATTCCTTCCCCAACATTTTGACTTTATTTTCCAAAGGATATAGGTCTGATGAACAACGCCCATCCCAAGGAACAGAGAGTCTGCAACTGCAAGCAAGATAGTTCCATCCATCTGCCCCATGAAATCTAAGCTCTCTCTCAAGTAGAAGCAGAGTAGGCATCACCATCCCCAAAGCCTCAAGACTGGGGAAAGAACAATGGACTAAAGTAGACTTATTATTATTCTAATGTGTACATTATTATTATAGCAATGGAAGAACTCATCACTGATGTAAAGGCAGTAGCCACCAGAGGTTCTAAGGGATGAGAGAGGGAAGAATAGGTGCAATATGGGGACATTTTCAGGACATTGGAGTTGTCCTGCATGACATTGCAGTGATGGATACAGGCCATTGTATATTTTGTCATAACTTACAAAATTGTGCAGGACAAAGTGTAAAGTATAATGAAAACTGTAGTTCATGGTTAGTAGCAATGCTTCAATATGGGTTCATCAATTGTAACAAATGTACCACATTAATGAAGGATGTTGTTAATGTGGGCAAGTGTGGGAGGGGAAGGGAGTGGGACATATGGGAATCCCTTATATTGTTTTATGTAATATTTATATAATCTAAAGCTTCTTTAAAAATAAAAGCATTAATTGGATATAGGTCTGTGTTGACCAAAAAATCATGGCGTGTGATACTCATCAAAGAAGACACATAGATAGATAATATCAAAAATTACTTCCTCTACTGTGGAGCAACTGTGGATCAGGGACTGATCTTCAGATTTGCAGAATACGTTGGAATCTATTTTTGCCCAGAGATGAACTTCTTTGCATGAACTTCTAGCTCATTCTTACTAAACAAAACAGGGCCTGGAATATAAACCAGAAGATGAGTTTAGTAATTTGCTTGGAATATGCAATCAGAAAACATGATTAAATACTTATGGTATCAGTAATCTATAGTTGTATAACAAATTACCACAAATTAGCAGCTTTAAACAATTCTCATGATTATCTCAAAGTTTCTATGAGTCAGAAGCCTGGGTACAACCCAACTCAATAAAGCACTGGGTGCTTGGACATTTCTCACAAGACCACAGTCAAGGTGTAGTCCAGAGCTGTGGTCTATTCAAGGGTCTATTCAAGGGAAGAAGCTGCTCCAAACTCATATAGCTGTTGGCAGAATTCAGTTCCTTGCAGATTGTAGGACTGATGGCTTCAGTTCCTCACTGGCTGCTATCTGGAAACTGCCCTCAGTTCCTAGCTAAATGGGTAGCTCCAAAGAGCAGCTGACAACCGGAAATTTGCTTCATAAAAAGCAGGAAGAGAATCAGTGAACAAGAGAGAAATTACAGTTATGTAACATAATCATGGAAATGACATTACATCACATTTACTATATTCTGTTGTTTAGTGGCAAAACATATCTCACCCACACTCAAGGAGAGGGGATGACACAGGTGTGAATAACAGGGGCAAGAATAATTATGAGTATTACAGAGTTTATTGAATCTCATCCGAGTCATTAGTCACTATATTGAAAAATTGTCCTCATACAAATGTAAATTGCATAAGAAATAATCTTAGTAGGAAAGAAAATTTTCAAGACAATCTGGTACATATCAATGATGAGTAGACCTTTGACAGTCATAATTGATTGGGACAGACAGTTTCGTCCACTGCCCAGAACATCACCCTCACACTTAAGTGTCTGTTTTGTTTGTTTTTATTTTTTAATTTTTAAAATTAATTTTATTGATAACTATTAATAAAGCATAAATTCATCCAAAGTATAAATTAATGGTATTTTGTATAATCACATAGTTGTGCATTCATCACTTCAATCATTATTAGAGCATTTTCATTATTTCAATAACAATAATAATAAACAAAAAAACAGAACAACAAACAAGCAAGAAATTTTCTCACCTCTCAATCTCTTTATATTTCCCCTGCTGTACATAGCTGCTTTTTCTGGTTATTCTTGCACAATTATTTATTTGTTTATTAAGCAGTTTTATTGAGATATATTCATACACCATATGTTCTACACAAAGTGTATAATCAATGGCTTTCAGTATAATCACAATATCATGCATTCATCACCACAAAAATTTTAGAACAATTTCATTACTCCAAAAAGAAAGACTCCACATCCCTTAGCATTCCTTCCTCAGCCCTACGTAACCACTATGCTAATTACATATTTATAAGTTGACTTATATTTAGATTTTATATAAATGGAATCATAAAATATGTAGTACTCTGTGCCTGGTATCCTTCACTTAGAATAATGTGGGGTTTTTTTGTCTGATATTAACACTTTGTAGTATTAACTTACATTTGTTCAGCTTCAAAGGAAATCGGTCTTCTAAATGCAATTTTACCCATATTCATATTTCCCATAATATATTTATATTTCACATAATATAATAGTTCATATAGGGCAATCATACATTATTTGTCCTTTTGTATATGGTCTATTTCACTCAACATAATGTCTTCCAGGTTCATCCATGTTGTCATGTTTCACTACTTCATTTCTTCTTACCACTGAATAATATTCCATCGTGTGTATACTCCACAATTTGTTTATTCATTCATCAGTTGATGGGCACCTGGGTTGTTTCCAACTTTTGGCTATCATGAATAACACTGCTATGAACATTGATGTGCAGATGTCTATTAGTGTCACTGCTCTCAGTTCTTCTGGGTATATACCTAGCAATGAAAATGCTGGGTCCCATAGCAAGTCTATATTCAGGTACCTTGGGAACTGCCATACAGTCCTCTAGAGTGACTGTACCAATCTACACTCCTATCAACAGTGAATAAGCATTCCTATCTTTCCACATCCTCTCCAATATTTACAGTTTTCTGACTTTTTAATAGCAGGCAGTCTAATAGGTGTGAAATGATATCCCATTGTAGTTTTGATTTGCATTTCTCTAACTGCTAGTGATGTAGAATATTTTTTCATGTGTTTCTTCACCATTTGTATTTCTTCTTTGAACAGTTGTCTTTTCAATTCTTTCGCACATTTTTTAATTGGATATTTTGTCATTTATTGTTGACTTGTATGATCTTCTTCTATATCATGGATATTACTCCCTTATCAGATATGTAATTGCCAAATATTTCCTCCCATTCAGTCTGCTGCTTTCTCAATCTTTTGACAAAGTTCTTTGAGGTGCAAAAGTGTTGAATTTTGAGGAGGTCCCATTTATCTATTTTTATTCTTTTTTTTTTTGCTTGTCTTTTGGGTGTAATGTTTAAGAAACTACGACCTACCACAAGATCTTGAAGATGTTTTCCTATATTTTCTTCCAGGAGTTTTATAGTTTCAGTTTTTATATTCAAATTCTTGATTCATTTTGAGTTAATTTTTGTATAAGGTGTGAGATAGAGGTCTTCTTACTTTCTCTTGGATGTGGCTATCCAGTTCCCCCAGCACCATTTGTTGAATAGACTGCTCCGGCCCAGCAGGGTGGGTTTAACAGCCTTGTAAAAAAAATTGCTTTACTCTAGATGTAAGGGTCAATTTCGGAGTTCTTGATTTGGTTCCACTGCTCACTCTGTCTGTCCTTAAGCTAGTACCATGCTGTTTTTACCTCTGTAGCTAAGTAATATGCTTTAAAGTCATGAAGTGAGAGTCCTCCAACTTTGTTCTTCTTTTTTAAGAAATTTTTCTCTACTCGAGGCCCCTTACCCTTCCAAATAAATTTGATTATTGGCTTTTTGATATTTGATTTTTTGGGGGATTGCGTTGAATCTGTAAATAAGTTTGGGTAGAAGTGACATCTTAACGATATTTAGTCTTCCAATCCATCAACACAGAATGTCCTTCTATTCATTTAAGTTTTCTTCGGTTACTTTCAGCAATTTTTTGTAGTTTTCTGAATACAGGTCCTTTATGTCCTCAGTTAATTTTATTCCTAAATATTTCATTGTTTTAGCTGCTATTGTAATTGGAATTTTTTTTTCTTATATCCTCCTCAGATTGCACATCAATAGTGTGTAGAAACATTATTGATTTTTGCATATTAACCTTGCATCCCCCCACATTGCTGAACTCATCTATTAATTTCATTAGCTTTCTTTTGGATTTTTCAGAATTTTCTAGATATAGCACCATGTCATCAGCGAATAGTGAAAGTTTTACTTCTTCCTTTCTTGTTAGGGTGCACTTTATTTCTTTGTTTAGCCTTATTGCTCTAGCTCTTTCTTCTTTTTTAATGTAAGCATTGAGGGCTATACATTTCCTTCTCAGTACTGCCTTTGATGTGTCCCATAGGTTTTGTTATGTTGTGTTCTCACTTTCATTTGTCTCAAGATATTTGCTGAATTCTCTTGCAATTTCCTGTTTGACCCACTAATTGTTTAAAAGTATGTTGTTTAATCTCCATTTATTTATGAATTTTCCCTTTTTCTGTCTATTATTGATTTCTAGCTTCAT
>JAQZBX010001262.1:55952-85949 GCA_029593785.1 Cabassous unicinctus | reverse complement strand
GAGGGAGGAGGAACGGGGTGGGGCATCAGAGGCGGAAAAAAAAAAAGAAAGATAAAAAAGAAAGGTGTGAGGGGGTCCAGGCAGCCAAATCCACAGAAGTTAAACCACTCTCCACCTTCTGTCAGAGCCCTCCCTCCCTCAGATTATGTTCCCACAAGCCAGCAGGCAGCGGGAGTCGCGGATGTAGGATCTGCGGCTCCAGGCAGCCGTTTTCTGTGCGGGCGGGGCTCAGCCTTCCGTGCTGACCACCAAAGGCAGGCCCAGAACTCACGAATCTCCACCGATCACTCCACGCCGTGGATGCGCCAGCTGCTAGACGACCCAAGCCTCCCACTCCACGCCCCCACAGCACAGACCCTTGGGCAGGACCGCGTCCACAGTCGGCCGTCCCCGGAGATCTGAACCGTGAGCAACCACCTAGATCGACCAAAAAGGAAATGTTTAAACAAATATGAAATACTTTGTAAAGCCCAATTTTATTTAACTTTGAAAAACAAAGTTCACTGATACCATAAAAATGTGGATTAATATCAGTAATGATAATTTGAATTTGAAAGAGAGGCTTAAACTAAGAGTTGGCATTGCATGATGTGAATTAAAATAAAGCTTTAGAGCAGTGTTTTACTTTGCCAAAGGGCAGCCAAAGCAAAGTATCAGAAATAGGTTGGCTTTTATAAGAGGGACTTACTTGGGGTAAAAGCTTACAGTTCCCAGTCCATAAGAAGTCCATAGCAAGGCACCATAAAAGGTGCTTTCTCACTAAATTCAGCTTCCACATGGCAAAGCAAGTTGGCTGCTGATCTCAACAGAGGTCTCTGCCTTTCTGCAGCTGTAGGAAAACCTAGTACAGTGCTTGTCTCTTACCAGACTTCCTCTTTCTCTCTCGCTCTGGGCCTCCACTGTTTGAGCCTCTCAGGGGCTTCTCTCTTTACAGAGCAGCTGTGGGAAAATCTCTCTTACATGGCAGGATCCGATATGGTGGCTTCCTTCCATTCCCCGTGTCTCTGCATCTCACTGTCTCTCTTGTCACTGGGTTTCTATCAGACCCAGCCAGGATGCAGAGAATCAACCTGATGAAGTCTAATCAATATTGTATTAGGTGTGAGATGATTATGTGATTTTTTTCTGTCCATTTGTTAATGTGGTATATTACATTGATTGATTTTTTTTACATTGAATCATCCTTCTATACCTGGGAGGAAATCCACTTGATGATGGTGTATAATTCATTTGATGTGTTACTGAGTATGATTAGCAAGTAATTTGTTGAGGGTTTTAGCATCCAGATTAATTAGAAATTGGACTCTAATTTTCTTTTCATGGTCGTGACTTTATGTGGCTTTGGTATTAGGGTGATATGTGTATCATAAAATGCGTTAAGCATTGTTCCCTCAACTTGTATTTTGTGGAAGAGTTTAAGCAAGATTGATGTTAGTTGTTTCTGGGATTTTTAGCAGAATTTACCTGTGAAGCCATCTGGTCTTGGGTTTTACTGAGATGGGAGGTTTTGATGACTAATTCAATCTCCTTACGTGTGATTGGTCTGTTGAGTTCATCAATTTCTTCTTTTGCCAATGTAGGCTGCTTGTGTGTTTCTAGAAATTTGTTCATTTCATCTCAGTTATCCATCTTGTTGGCATACAATTTTGCAAAGTATCCTATTATGATACTCTTCTATGGGATCAGTGGTGATATTCCCTCTCTCATTTGATATTTTATTTATTTGCATCTTTTCTCTTTTTTTTTCTGTTAGTCTAGCTAAAGATTTGTTAATTTTATTAATCTTCTGGGAAAACAAAAACAGCTTTTAGTTTTGATAATGTTTTGATAATGTTTTCCAGATTTTTTTTTATTCTCAAGTCCATTTTGTTCCTGTCTCATCTTTGTTATTCCCTTCTTTCTAATTCTTTTGGGATTAGTTTCTTTTTCTTTTTCTAGTTCCTTCAGGTATGCAGTAAGGTCCTTGATTTTAGCTCTTACTTCTTTTTTAATAAAGGCATTTTGACTGTAAATTTCCCTCTCATCGCTGCTTTTGCTGCATCCCATAGGTTTTGATAATCTGTGTTCTCATTTTATCCAATTCAAGGTAGTTGTCAGTTTCTTTTGCAATTTCTTCCTTGACCCACTGATTGTCTAAGAGTATGTTGTTTATTTCCATATCTTTGTGCCTATTCTTGTTTTCTGACCCTTATTAATTTCCATATTCATTCTTTTGTGGAGAGAGAAATTAGTTTGTATAATTTCAATCTTTCTGAATTTGTTGAGGGTGTTCTGTGACCTAGCATGTGGTCTATCCTGGAGAATGATTTGCACTAAAGAAGAATGTAGATATTGCTGTATTTGGGAGTAATGTTCTGTAAATGACTTTCAGGTCTAGATCATCTAACATTATTCAAGCTTTCTGTTTCTTTATTAACCTTCTGTTGAGATGTTCTGTCAAAGGTGATAATGGTGTATTAAAGTCCCCCCCTGTAATTATAGAGGCATCTATTTCTCCAAAAAAAGTCTATTTTGCCCGATATTAGTATAGCTACTCTTGCACTTTTTTGGTTATTTTTGGCATGTTAGTTGCAATCTCTTTGTTTCCCTGGATATAAGGTGAGTTTCTTGTAGACAGCACAGAGATGGGTCATATTTCCTTATCTGTTCTGCCAATCTGTGTCTTTTGATTGGATAATTTATTCCACTAACATTCAATGTTGTTACTGCCAAGGCAGTACTAATATTACCATTTTTTTCTATAGGTTATAATAGGCCATATTTCCTTCTTATTTCTCTTTATACCTTTTTAGTTATTCTTATGAATATTCTTCCTTTCTATACTCTTCTTCAACCTTACCTCTCTTTTTTTTCCCACAAAACCTGCTGAACTCCCTTTAGTAATTCTTTAAAGACAGATTTCTTGTTGAAAAACTCTCAATTTCTGTTTATTTGTGAATATTTTGAACTTTCCCTCATTTTTTGAATGCCACCTTTGCTGGATAAAGAATTCTTGACTGGCAGTTTTTCCTTTTAGCAACTTAACTATGTTATATGACTGCCATCTTGCCTCCATGGTTTCAAATGACAAATCAGTGCTTAATCTCACCAAGGCCCCTTGTGTGTGTTGGATCTCTTTTCTCTTGCTGCTTTCAGTATTCTCTCTTTGTCTTGAACACTTAGTAATTTTATGAGTGTATGTATTGGGGTAGGCCTGTTAGGATTTTTACTGTTTGGAGTGTGCTGTACTTTCTGGACATGAATATGCATGTCCTCAAAGTAGTTGGTAAAATTTCAGCCATTATTTCTTCCAACATTCCTTCTGTCATCGTCCCCATCTCTTCTTCCTCTGGGATCCCTATAATGAATATGTTTATGTGTTTCAAGTTGTCATTCAGTTCCCTAAGTCCCTGTTGAATTTTTTCTTTTTGTATGTTATACTACCTGTGCAGTTTCAGATGTTCTATCTTCATTTTCACTAACTCTTTCCTCTGCCTGTTCAAGTCTAATGTTATGTGCTTCCTGTGTATTTTTATTTTCTTGCATTTTCCCCTTCATCAGCATAAGAATGGTTATCTTTTTATATATGTTTATGATTTCTTTTATATGTATGCCTATTGTCTTCTTAATAGCCTTTATATCTAACTTCACTTCATTAAGTTGATTCATGATGCCTGTTTGGACTTCCTTGTTTAGCTGTTCCACATTCTGTATCCTCCTTTTTTTAGTTTGTTCATTAGAGCAGGCCATGTGTTTCTGTTTCTTAATATGGCTGGTAATTTTTTGCTGGTATCTAGGCATCTGTTTATCTTGATATGTTTTTTCGGTTAGATAGCTTCTGTTTCTTCCCTAGGAATTGATTTCATTTTGTTTTGTGTTAAGGTACCTCTTTTGACATTGGGTTCCAATTATTCTATATCCTTGTAGTTTTCCATGTTTCCCACGAAATTTTTAAGAGCATAGAAAAAAAAGCGGGGGGAGATAAGAAGAATTTAAAAAGATGGAAAAGGGTACATAAAAGAACCAGTAAGGAAAAAAAATAATTGATGAAAGTGAAAAAGCATAAAAATTAAAAAGGAATGAGAATAAAAAATGTGGAATAAAAAAAGAAACAGGAAAAAATAGAATAACATAAAAGACCAGAGAGATGAGAAGAGAAGAGAAGAAAGAAAATGAAGACCAAATAAGAAAAGGTGGAATAAAGAAAAGCAACCTAAGAGGGAAAAATTAAAGAAATTAAAGAAAGAAAAAAACTAGGAGAAAAAAAGAAAAATGATGGGGGAAAAAAGGCCAGAAAAAACAGACTTCCCTCTCAGTGCACTAAGAAGCATCTCAGGCTGCCAGTGCTCACCAATCAATCACCTTGCTCTCTGCCCTCCACAGGTATGGTATCCAGATGTAGAGAAAAGGATAGAGAATAAAAAATAAATATAAAATTACAAATCAAAAATCCTAAAAAACTCTCAACCCAAATTCCCTGTCCCAAGCTGTTTGTCTTTCAACTCCTCCTTCCTGCAGCTCCTGCAGGGCCTCTCCCCACACCCATATCCCTCAGGCTTGTTAGACTTTTATTTTTTTAGTAGGTACCTGTTATGTTACTGTGGAACATGTATATGAGAATCTGGCCTTCAACTACTGAGCTATACCCACTCCACCGGTTAGGTTAGGCTTCTGCCTCTGCCCACCCTCTTTTCCCTCAGGACATCTGGGCTCCTGATGTTTTGCTTGTTGCTACTCCAGGCTACCCTCACTCCTAGGCTGTTAGGTGCCTGACAGCCCTCCCCATCCCTGGCCCAGTTCCTCTCTCTCCCAGGGCAGTTGGGCTCCTGCCTGGTCAGTTCCCCTTCCCCTCTCCCTGAAGCTGTTTCAATTACAGCTGACATCTTTTTTCTGCTCTGTCTACACTTTGTCCCCTCCCTGTATATATTTCTCCCCCTGAGTTGGCTAGATGCTGGTCCTCCACACCTGTTTGCTCCACAGCACCCCCACGTCAAGAGCCTGTTGGATACCTGGGCATACTCCTGGTCACTGTGGTGGGGATTTCCTCACTATCATATCTGGCTATGTGCTGGTCTTCCAGCCAAGTCATTTCCCTAGCTCCCCTCTCCCTCTGAGTCACATTTATGTCCCTATCGCCTATGGTTTCCATTTCCCCACTGCCAACTGGGTCATCCCTCTCCAGCTGCCCTCTCCAATTGACTGTTTTCCCATAGCTGCCTTTCTTCCAGGTAAACCTGCCTACTTTTCTGCATTTTCTAGAGGGGGATTGCAACCTTACATTCCCACTCCATCTTCAATCTTAGAATTTTTAATAAGGTTTATTGTAAAATTGTGGAAATGAAAATAGAGTTGATAGTAATCCTTTATAATGAGTATAATTAAAACTGCTCTGTTATAAATGTGATTGTGACTGAAAGGGGTAGTCTAGGGATGTAAATATCAAATGAAAGGAAGCTAGAGCTTAATCTAGGGATTGTATAACATAGTGCTTTTGGTGGTGACTGAAGATTGTGGTTAAATATATAAATATAAGAATGTTCTTCTATCACAAAGTGTTTAAAATATGATGATAAATGGGAAAATTACAAATCAAGTTGTGGATGATAGTAACCAGTAATAATGTAATATCTTACAACAATGGCAAAGACATACAATATCTATATTAAGTGTCAAAATAGAGAGGTATAAAGGGTTATGGGATTTTTCCTTCTGGAGTAATGAAAACACTCTAAAATTGACTGAGGCAATGAAAGCACATCTCTGTAATCAAAATGAGAGCCACTGAGTGTACACATTGAATGGATTTTACAAATAAGCATAAGACTGTTTAACAGTGAACCCTGTGGAACTCTGTTTAACAGAACAAATATGAGAATGCTCTCTAATGAACTATGACAGATATATAATACTAATACAGAGTTTTAATAATAGAGTGGGTTGGGTGAAAATACTCCAAATATAAGATATGTGCTATAGTTATTAGTAATATATTCATGTTCTTTCATAATTAATAACAAATATTTGATAACAATGAAAGATGTTGGTGGTAAGATGATTTATGAGAGTCCTATATGATGTTACACATGTTTGTTCTGTAAGTTCACAACATTTACTATACACTTAACTGTTTTTGTATTTTCATGTATGAATGGTGTTCCTCAATACATTTTTGAATTTAAAAAAATTCATTAAACCTAAAAATGTTCATCACATTAAAAGTGATCTAATTTGTGAGGAAGTGTCTCCCAAAACACAAACAGAAAGCATGCATACCATTTCTTAAGGCTGAGTATATTACTACAGAATCAATGCTCAAAAATATAATCATTGTATCTTGAGAAAAAATGAATGCTTACATGAAGACACTCTAAAGCAAGTATAAATAAAGAGATTACTCAGGGAGTTGGTGCTTGGAGGAATGGGAGGTCAATGAGTTTCCAAATTTTGCATCTTGCAGCAAGATAGCAATGTTGAACCTACACTGTGTAGAGAAACTAAACTTAGGATATTAATACCCGAAGCAGTTTGATAATCTATGAATTCCAAAAACAGATATTGATTGTTTGTAAACTGGTTTGTTCCTCTGGGTGTGATACCTTATGACTGTATTAAATTCAAAAGTTTTAAGTTTACAGAATTAAATCATTTTTGGGTCTTTGATTTGAACACATCACTAGGGCATGACTCAGCATTGATTTCCCACACCCTTGGGCTATATAAATGTACACCCAGAGAAAAAGACACACAGAGAAGAAGATATGGAAAGGAGAGAACGTGGTCTGTTTTGGCCTGCCATGTGACAAAAAGAAGAAGGCTCAAACAGCTAAAGACCCAGGAAGAAAGACATGCCCTATGCTAGCCTACAGCTGAGATCAGACAAAGCTGGTCTCAAGGAGTCTTAAGAGCAAGAAAGAAGGAGAAACTAGGCAAAGGTTGCCCAACATCCTACTTCAACACATGATGACAGACTTTGGTGAGCAGATACCCTGGAGTTGGACTTTTTAGTGTCTTGTAACTGTAAGCTAATAAGCAAAAAATATCCTTTATAAAAGCCAATAGATTTCTAGTACTTTACATCAATACCTCTTTGACTGAGTAATACAATATCATCTTCGCAATATTATTTACATATATATAGCCAAAAAAATTTATCTGCTGATAAGATTATTTGAAATTCATGCAAACTTATATATTGATACTAAATTTGAAACAGTACAGATATACAGTGTAGATATAGAAAGCTAATGTGTCTATATGGATCTGCACTTATCAAAGAGTATACATCAGAAAGCAAGGATGTATGTGTCAATATTAAGGTTATTTTACATCATGATAGACAAAACAATGCTAAATTTATATTCACCTATTATCATAGCTTCCAGATATATAATTCTTAACATTATCTGTCACAGTATAATAATAATGAGACAGTCATCAGGAAAGGTATAAAAGTTCTAAACAGTACAGTTGACTGTCTCCTAATGGTGTAGAATATGCCTTCAAGTGTATGTTGAGTAGTTTGAAATCAAAAGGTGTGTGCTGTCTAACTAATGTTGAATTAAATTGGAAATCAATGACAGAAAAGTACTTAGCACCTCTAAGAAGCATGTTGAGGCTTTCTACTTTCCTAAAATGTTAAAAATGACCCACTTATAAAATGATCGTGAAGACTGTACAACAGTTATTGTAGCATTTCCTAATAGGCAATCTGTGCCAGGTATTAGTCTAAATGGTTTACACATTCCATTTAGTTCTCCTCTCAAGTGACAATGAAAATGGGCACCATCATTAATGTGCTAACAGGTGATGTAAAAGAGTCATCAGAGGTAAAGCAATGCTATTATTATCATCCAGCTAACAGGACACTGTGCTGGGCTTTGGCACCAGACTCTTATACACTTTGGACAATTTCAGAGAGATTATTTGGTCATTTACCTATTAGCAATACCATGTGTTTGGTTTGATTATTGAACATCACCTGAATCCTGGGAGGAAAACCCTGAGGATGAGCAGGAAATCTTAGTGTCCCAGAACTGGGCTGAGGCCAGGCTCTGTACCTCCTACTCTGCTCCTTGATCTCAAGGATCCACAGGCATTTCACCTTAACAGCCCTCAGAATATTAGGAGAACTGTGATTTTCTTTCTAAGAGATTGTCTATTTAATCATCACCAATTCTTTCCATAAATTCAAATACACTAGTATATCTCAATATATAAAAGTTATGTTGATAGACAGATTTTACTTGGGTCCTGTTCTCTAACCATCTAGAACCAATTATTTCATTTAAAGTACCTGTGGGCAGTGGATACTATTGGTGCCAAAGCCTGTACTCCCAGGAGTTTTCTTTGCTGCCATTGAAGACAACCATTTAGAAATAAACAACATGAAATCTCTTGTTATGATGGAAAGACTCTATTCAGGTTCTTATTCATCCCTCCTGAATATGCCCACTCATCACTGCCTGCAGATGCAACATCATTGGACCCTTCCCAGAAATCCTGACTTGTATATCTAGTGTAAGAACAAACAATATTAACTTCTGGAGTTGTTTTGTTAATAACTCTATTTTTCTCTTGTTTTCCTTTAATCCAAGAATCACCCCATTTCTTTCCTCAACTATTCACTTTATTTTTAGAGAGAAACTTTCAAGGGGACTATTATTAAAAATATATATATGGAAGGTATTGAAATAACTTAACAAACCACCTCTTTTTTATTCAATACAGTAAAAAACTTCAGTTCAAACAGTTTTAACAGAATTGATAGCTGTTCATGGAAGCTAAGAATGTGCTGAGTGCACCAACCAATGGAGCAGGGCCAAGAGCAGTTTTGCACACTGACCAGAGCCTGAAAGTGCTGAATGCTAATTTAAATGAAAACTTAAGCATATCTAATTAGAGTGGGATGTTTAGTGCCTTAAAATATAAATAATGATATATGTGTAATATTGCTGAATAATTAATTATTTCAGTAATGATTGGACTAATATTTTCTCTTTACCAAGCACTCTGCTATATTCACATGGTACCTAGATAATAAAGGAATCCTTGTCATAAAAATAAACTGTGCACATGACCCCCTATACTTCACATGTAATTGTAAGACTTTCTCTTAACATATCATGTAAACCATTTAATCATTCAGTTCACAATTGATTTCCACAGCTTTTAGACAAATGTCTGCATTTAATTCACTCTAAAATATCTTGAAAGTTAGATATAATTATACATAAATTAAAGATTGCACAGCTGTCTCAATTAGTATATAAAAAATTAAATATTCATGGCTAAACTATATCTTGATATTACCTATGAATTCCAAGTCTTTGCATAAAAGGCAAAAATATCATTTGTTTTTACAAATTGATGGGCACACCTGTGCTATGATCAAGTTTTCTTAGGAGAAATTTGCTGATTATCCTCCGGCAAGCTGTATTCTGTTTAAGAATAGTATCCATTTTAAAATCTCTATTTCTCTGTACAGAACGTTTTATATTAAGTAATACTTTAACAGGAAATCATAGTAACAAAAGCTCTGTGCTTACATTTCCTTACTTCACTGTTTGCTTTTAAAAAATAATAGTAATTTGAATTTAAGATGGAAGAAATGTCAGTGCTGAAGGAATCATGTATTTAATCCTTTTTTTAATGTTTAGTACCTATTGATTTACATTTCTTCAGTATAGTTACCATTATGAGAATCTCTGAATATTTTTACAAATATAATTCTTGATATGTTTAGGTTTAATTATATTATTTTGCTATTTTTAAATTTTAACCTGTATGTGCCTTACTTGTTTTGAATAATTTTTAGCTATCATTTAGAGTTATTAAACAAATTTTATCCAGTTAATTTCTTTGTCAGTTGTAATACTTTCTTTTCTGATATTGGTTTTTGCTTTAGAATTCATTGTACACATGTTTAACTCATATAAGTCTTCCTTCATTTGCTTTTTTTAAAATATATTTTTTATTTATTTTTAAAAGATACTTAGATTACATAAAATGCTACATAAAAAATATAATGTATTTCCATATGCCCCATTCCCCCCACTTTCCACTTTCCCCCATATTAACAACGTCTTTCACTACTGTGGTACATTCATTCATTGCAATTGATGAACACATTTTGGAGCATTGCCACTAAGGATGGATTATACTTTACATTGTACTTTTTTTTTTTTTTTAAAGATGCTTAGGTTACATAAATGTTACACAAAAATTACAGGGATTCCCATGTTCCCCACCTCCAACACCTCGCATAACATCCCACATAAACATCTTTCATTAGTGTGGCACATCACCTGCACTGGATATACACATCCTGGGGCTTTGCCTCTAAGCATGGACCATAATTCACATTGTAGAACCCACTCTCTCCCGCAGAGTTCTGCATGATATATGCTGATGTAAAATGCCCTATATCTGTCGTTGTAATATTACTCAGGATAATTCCTAAGTCCTGAAGAAGCACCTGTATTACAACTGCTTTTCCCTTCCTGCCCCAAACGCATCCAGTGGCCACTAGCTCCACCTCACTGTTGTATTTTCTTCCATTGCTTGAATCACATTATGTCTACAACAGAATACCATTAAGTCCACTCAAGTCTATAGCTCTTCCCCAAATTCTGAGGAGTTTGGGGTGGTGATGTCCACTCCACCTCCAAGTGAGAGGGGGCTTATATCCCATGGATACAGTGGATGGGATTATCCTGCCTGCAGCTGCAGCCTCTCTCCGTTCCCTGGGATGACCGTTTTCCATCATCGTCTCCTCGCCAGGTGACTTGGGTGAATCCTTTGAGATGTAGAGTAGGAATTGCACATGGGCAGGCCAGAGGCTCCAGTCTCTGGAAGTACACCTACAAACTCCAGCATCACATATAGGTTTGAATAGAACAGACTGATGGACCATGTACAGGGAGGCCTTATTTGAGTCCAACTCTGTCACTCTCAGGAGCACAGATCCCAAAGTAGAGCTCACTGATAATGCATGAATCTCTGGAGCTATCCCCCGTTATATAGGACCTGGGGGTCTCCAGAGGCCTCAGGAGCTCCTCTGTGTGGAATGATATCCACTTTGTTGTTCTATGAGATCCTACTGAGGTGTCCATAAGCCTTATCTCTAGGATGACCTCCTGACACACTTTGAAGTCTCTTAGCCACATGAACTCTTTGGTCTTTACCTTTCCCCCCTTGTATTCAAGGTTTTTCCAGTCATATTGCCAGTTGGCACTTGACATTAATCCCTCATTGCCAGGGAGGCTCATCCCCGGGAGTCATGTCCCACATTGGGGGGAAGGTAATACATTCATATGGTGAGTTTGACAGAGAGAGGCCACATTTGAGCAACAAGGAGGCTGTCAGGTGGCAACCCTTAGGCACCCCATAACAGTAGGCTAAGTTTCAATACAAGAGCAAAGACTCGTAAGACTAGTCATCAATAACAAGAACCCATCAGTGGACCCTCCTCTGTTGCCAGACACTGACCCTGCACTCAGGGGACTGTTGCCGCTCCCTTGGAGAATGTGGCAGAGCTCTCCCAGCTGGGAATTCAGTATTCCCTTATTTATTGAGTGATTGTCTACCCACTGTGACCATGCCCCACCCCTTGATCATTTGAACAATTTTATATATCTTTCGTGTATATCGTGTATATTTAGGTGAACTTCCTCCCATGAAACCCCCATTCCAGACAACCCCCACCAATGATCCTCTCCTGTCCCCTCTGTAACCCTTCTGTGATCCAAACCTTTCTTATATATGAATCCCATATAACAGCCAAATACAATTAATAGGAAAATGAAATAATAAATATAAGTTTAAATATAAGAGATAAAATACATGGTAACTTTAAAAAAACACTAGAAATAAAATAAAATTAAAGAATTGTTATATTCAATAAATGGGAAAAAACAAACAAAATTAAAATTTTTTCAACATTTTTCCTTTTATCACTGCATTACCGGGTGTCCAGTCAGTACTGTGTCACCTGCCTCCTCTCATTCCCCAGTGTCTCCCGAATTTTCATGTAATTTTCAAAGAAGTTTTAGGTCACAACAAAGTCACACACAGAATACTAGAGACCCCCATATACCCAACCTCCTTCCCCTTTCCTCAACCCATATTAAAACTTTTTTATATGAATGGTAGCATTGTTATAACTGTTATACAGATAGTGAAGCATAGCTACTAAACATTGCCAATGGTTTACAGTATAGTTTACAATTCAGACGGTACAGTTTAATAAGTTTTGATTATATTTAATAGTCCTGTGTTCATTCATGTAAGTTATAAAAAACATTTCCCATGACCACTAAATACCCCCCGTTTGATCTTTTCTGTTCCTTCACTCCCATCCCCCTGGGGCTCATGACACTCCCCTGTCTTGACTCATTGGATGACAAGATTCATAGTTACATGCAACAAGAGGTTTTAACATGGTGATTAGGATCCATCTTTGTGCCTAAGAGACACCCACTTGTCTGTTTCTGGGTGAATTGGTTCTCCCAAAGATGGGGGTTCATCTTCTTCCCACTCACCGTGTGGGTCTCCACACTCTGACACAACACCTTATGACAGGATGAACACTCCCACATTCCCCAGAAGCCTACTCCAGATGCACCCCTTCCTGAATGTCCCCCAATCTACACCCTAATCCAGTGTCACTACCTTGTCATACTGCCATAAAAGCATTCCCACTCCTGCACTTTCAACATCATACCCAAAAATCCCATGTTCACCTAGTCCCCCTCCCAACTGAAATAACTGGAATTATGCAATTTCATAGAGACAGAAATTAGAGTATATGTTACTGGTTTGGGCAGGAGGGGTGTATTAGTCAGGGTTCTCTTGGGAAACAGAATCAACAGGAGATATCTGTCAATAATATGATATTTTATAAGAGTCTTTCACATGACCATGGGGATGTGCACCTCCAGGTTCTGCAGGCAGGCTGCAAGCCAGGGGTTCCAATGAAACACTGATGAAAGGTCCTTGATGAGTTTCTGGGAGAAGATGGCTGTCCAAAGATGAGCTGGGATTTCTCTTTGAATATTGAAATCACTTCCCCTTTTAAGGCATTCAACTGATTGGATAAAAGCATCACCCATTGCTAATGCAATCTCCCTGATTGATGCAGATGTAATCAGCCATCCATGCAATAAACTCACTGGTGATCAAAGTCCATAAATACTCTTGTATTACAATTAGCCCAGTGCTTCTGGACCTAACACCTTGACACAATTACCTGGCTGAGTTGACACATTAGCCTAACCATCACAAGGGATAAATGAGGAGTTGATACACAATTGCTGCATGGTCTCTGGTGTGATGAAAAAATTTCAGTAATGTACGGGTTTTGGTTGTAGTACAACATTGTGAATGTGATTAATGCCACAGAATTGTATACATGGGAATGGTTGAGATGGCAAATTTTATATTGTATATATGTTACCACAATTTAAAAAGAGAGAGAGATGAGACAATGAAAATTAAATATCCTAGACTGGACCTAAAATAATACCCAAATAACATTATTTGTAAAATTGAAAAACTGAAGTATAAACTGTATACATTATATCAATGTTAATTTTTTGAACTTGATAATTGTTCTCAAAATGGTTACATAAGGAAATATCCTTGTTCTTAAGAAATATACATGGAGGAGTTGGTAGGTTAGATTATTTACTACCACCCCAAATAAACATGTTCTTAATTTAAATCCATTCTTGTTAGTGTAAAACCATTGTTAACTATTGAAAATTATATTTTTAGGTAAGTTGTGGCCCAACTGAATTCGGGTCTTAATCCTATTATTGACAGCTTTATGAAGAGAAATCCTCCTGGAGGAGGTGAAGCTGGAAATCAGTGGAAGTCAAAAGAGAAAGGATATGACATTGCCATGTTCTTTGCCATGTGACAGAAAAGCTAAGAATCCAAGGATCACTTGCAGCCACACTCTTACAGAGGAAAGCATTGCCTTAATTGTGCATTGATCTTTGACTTCTTCCAGCTTCAAATCATCAGGCCAATAAATTTGCATTTTTTCAGCTAAACCATTGTATTATATTTGTTTACCAGCTAGGAAATTATGACAGAGGTATTTAATGATAATGGTGCATGATATATTCAACTTAGTCATAAGTGTCTAGAAATAAATAGATAAGTAGACAGATAGATTTACATATATACAGATAAAGATAAAGGAGGAGGAGGAGGATGATAGATAGTAGATAGATAGATAGATAGATAGATAGATAGATAGATAGATAGATAGATAAAGATTGAATGATATAACAAATGAGACAGTATGTAAATATTGTTAAATCTGGGTATCAGGGTAGTAGGTATGTAGGAGTTGCAGATAGTTTGGAGCTTGGAAGTAAAGTTAATATATATATTTATAATTTTAATGGCTATGTCTTCTGGTTTATTTGATCCCTTTTTCAGTATATAATGACGTTCTTTGTTCCTTGTAAAAGACATGATATAAAGTCTGTTTTATCTGGTATCAGTATAGCTACCTTTGCTCTTTTTTGATTATTATTTGTATGACTTATATTTTTCATCCTTTCATTTTCAACCTACCTGTAATTCAAAATTAAGGTGAGTCTCCTGTAAACAGAATATGCTTGGGATATGGTTTTCCAAACTACCAATCTTTGCCTTTTGAATAGACAGATTAATATCTTTATTTTTTAAGTAACTAGTGATACTCAGGACTTTTTCTACCATTATGCTATTTGATCTGAATCTTTTTTTTGTCCTCATTTCTTCCACTGATCCCTTATTTCATATTTATTTGATTTTGTGTATTATACCATTTTGAGGCTCTTCTCATTTTTTTCTGTTTATATTTTTACATATGTTGCTTTAAATTTGATTTGATATCAATTCAACTTCAATTGTAGACACATATACAATTTTTATAACATTTTGTACTGCCACCCTTTTATGTACTTTTATGAATTCCTTCTTCATATATTGTATGCCTAAGCCATAGGTTTATCATAGATATTTGGTATAATCACAGATTTGTGTGTTCATCACTGTAATCAATATTACAGCATTTTCATTACTATTTAAAAAAGAAAATAAATCAACAACAACAAAAATAAAGCAAATGCAAAAAAATCCCTACCCCTCAGTAGTCACCTCTTAATCCTTCTCCTGTCATACATAACTGCTAGTCTATTTCCATCTCTATAGTTTATTTCTATTTACATTTTTTATAGATGGAGTCAAACAATATGTAGTACTTTTGTCTAGTTTTATTCACTTAGCATTGTTTTTTCTTTTTTATCATTAATGGAAGAGTGTTAAAATATTACTATACACATCTGTCCATAGTTTATTTTGGTTGTATTTTTGCCAAAATATCACCCTGGTGTTAACCTCTTATAATATTAACATATATTTATTCTGTTTCAGTGAAAAGCATTTTGCATATATATTAGTAACCATTGTCTTAGTTTGCCTCAGGCCTGCAGATGCAAACTTCAAGATATATATTGGGTTACATAATGGAAATTTTACTTCAAAAAATTGTTATAGTTCCTATGCTGTGAAATGTCCAAATCAAGCCACCATCAAAGATGCTTTTTCACTAAAGTCAGCTACTAGTGATCTTGGCATTTTGCCATGTGGCAAGGTAAGATGGCAGCTGATCTCTGCAAAGATCCCAGCCTTCCCCTCAAGGCTCACCATCTCCCAGAACTCAGCTGTGTGCAACAAGGCATATGGCTTGTCTCTATCCAGTCCTGCTCTTCAGCCTTGGTTGCACTGCTTTTTCCCTGAGTTCAGCTGCGGCCAATCACACATATGGCTGTTCTCGCCACCTCATTTTGAGCTATACTATGTCTCTCAATTCAATTCCATTGATCAATGTGTCTACCTTTATGCCAATACCATGCTGTTTTGACCACTATGTCACTATAATACATGTCAGGGTAAGGAAATGTGAGTCCTCCAACTTTGCTCTTCTTTTCTAGGATGTTTTTTACTTTTGGGGACATGTTTTCCTTCCAAATAAGCCTGGTGATTCTGTTTCTATAAAGTAACTTGTTGGAATTCTGTTTGGAATGGCATGAATCTATAAATTATTTTGGGTAGAATTAACATTTTCATGATGTTTAGTCTTTCAATACATGAACAAGGAATGTTTTTGCATTTGTTTAGGTCTTCTTCAATTACTTTTTTTGTCCTATCTGGTTGCATCATTGTCATTTTTTGGTATGTCACTTCACAGTGCAGTGGCTTGCAACTTTCCAGACTATGCAGGTCTGTGATGCCTTTTCTTTTCTTTTTTTTACCAGGCAGTCCCAGGGATTGAACTCAGGTCTTCCATATAGTAAACAGGAGCACAATTACTTGAGCCACAGCTGCTTCCATTCTTTAATTATTTCTTAACAGTGTTCTGAAGTTTTGTGAATACAGTTCCCTTGCATATTTGGTTAAATAAATTTCTAGATATTTTAGCCTTTTTGTTGCTATTGTAAATGGAATGTTATCTTGATTTCCTCTTCAGCTTGCCTATTATTAATGTAGAAAAACAATAATGATATTTCTGTATTGGTCTTGTATCCTGCTAATTTGCTAAAGTCATTAGTAGCTTTTGTGGCAGTTTGAGATTATTTCATGAATCTGAAAAGGGGGAGGATTTGTTTAAACTATTTTATTCATGTGAGTGTGATATCCTCTGAATTCATTAAAATTTTTTGTGAGTCTTTTGATTAGATTGCTTGATAAGATCATTTTAGAGTTTTTAGTTGGGCTCCATCAGTGAGCTGTGACTCAGTTCAGTTTCTGCCCCATTGTTGAGTCAGATATAAATGGAAAAAAAGAGATAGACAGGCAGACACAGGATAAAGGGAGGTGCCATTTTTTATGCAAACATGTGTGAGAGGAATAGAGATCACTTAAACAATAAGCCCACAAGAGATTGGACCCATGGATCAGCTCAAGAGGAGACAAGCCCTATGACAGGTTTCCTTACAGCTGCAGAAAGACAGGAACCATGGCAGAGATCACAGTCATCTTGCTTCCCAACGTGGCAGCTGACTTTGGTGAGAAATCACCTCTTATGGTACAATGCTTTGGATTTTTCATGGCCTTGTAATTGTAAATTTTACCTCAAATAATTCCACTTTATGAAAGCCAAGAAACATCTAATACTTTGTGTAGGCAACCCATTGACAAACTAAAACAGAAATTGTACCAAGGGTGGGGTTGTGCTGCTGCAATTATAAAAAATGCTGGAACAGTTTTATAAATGGGTGAGGGGTATTTTTTGGAAGAATTGTGGGATGCTTGATAGAAAAGTCATAGATTGCTTTGAAGAGATTTTGCTAGGAATATGGACTCTACTGTTATTTCCAGTGAGGACTTAGAAGGAAATGATGAAGCTATTATTGGAAACTGGAGGAAAGGCTATCTGTATTTAAAGTGAAGAGAACTTAGTAAAATTGATTCCTGATGTTATATGGAAGGCAGAATTTGAAAATGACAGGCTTGGACATTAAGCTGAGGATATTTCCAAAGTAAATGTGGAAAATTCAGACTGACTTCTCATTGTAGCTTATATCAAAATGCAAGAGAAAACAGATAAAACTGAGAACTGAATTGACAGACACAATGAAACCAGAGATTGACTTAGGAAATTCCAAGCTTCTGGAAAACAAGCCTCCAAAGGATAATGGCTCATATAAAGACTTAACTAAATTTGGAACTTGTAAGTCAGTATTGGAAATGCAATTATCAAGAAGAGACTTGAAGAAAGACTTACACTCTGATGACTTGGACCCTTGTCCCATGCATTCTAGACCAAAAAATTTTTGTAATGACTTTAAAAACAATATCTCTATCAATCTGGGCTAAAAGGTATGGGGAAGGGAGAGACCGAAGGGAAAATGACTTCAAGAGAAAAATTGTGGAAGCTGAGGTCTGGAATTAAGAAATCTTCTTGGACAAAGGGGGGGACCACTCCCATTTGTATGGAGAGGGTGAGTTTACCCAGAGATTTAAAAAGGGTGGATATTCAAGCCCAGGGTTCATGGAGATTTTGGCCACCCCAGGCTAGAGAGAAGGTGCAGCATTTTCCTGATTTTTTGGGGAGAGACAGTTGCCACTCAACCTCTCTGAGGAATGTGGGCCTCTTACCCATAGGTTTGGGATTATTAGGTCAACACCCCACTGCTCTGAGGGTATTGGGCTTATGCTTCATTGATTAAGGAGAGTCAGGTTCTGGCACCACTGTTCTTAGGGGGTGGGGCCTGTATGCTAGATATTAGGGGGAATTTTGCCACCACCTCATTATAGTAAAGGAGTTGAGTCTGTTCTCCAGAGATTGAAGAAAATATGGCCATCACCCAAATTTTCTTGGAAGGAGAGATCTGGAGCTCAGTTTCCACCCAGATGTTTGAAGAGGGAGGTAGCAAATTTATAGCCCTTGGTTAAGCCCATGGGGAGGGAGGCCCCCATGAGCCTCTGAGGAGAGAAAAACCACCATTTTAAGGATCACTCTCAGAATTTGAAAACTAATGGAGTATGCCCTGCAAATTTTTGAAACTCTTAGGGACCCATGACTGTTTCCCTTCCAGTGTTGATCCTATGTCTATTCCTTGTTTGTATTTTGAAAGCAGATAATTTCTTTTGTAGGTTTCACAGGTCTACAGCCAGAGGGAACTTTTGACCCAAGACACATTGTATTCTTATAACTGAATTTGCTGTGATTTCATACTTAGCATTGCTCATAAAATGATATGTCTTTTTGGAATAAGCCTTTTTTGGATTCAGAGGGTAGATTGTGGCAGATTGAAATTATTTTATCAATCCCAAAAAGAATATTTTGCTTTTAAGCTAATCTATTCTTCTTTGTGTGGTAACCATTGATTGCATTAAAGTCAGTTGAGGGGGCTTTGATTAGATTACTTGATAAGATTGCTTAGGTCTTTAGGTTGAACTACATCAGTTAGGCTATATAAAAGCTAACCCATTTCTGTTACTTTGCTTCAGAAGCCTTTTGACAAACTAAAACAGCTCTACTAGCTTTAATCATAGATATTTTGAAATTTTCCAAATATAGCATCTTTTTGTTTGTGAATAGTGAGAGTTTTATTTTCTCTTTTTCAATTTGGATGACTTTTATTTCTTTTCCTTGCCTAATTGCTCTAGCTAGAACTTCTAGCACAATGTTAAATAGCAATTGGACAGTTTCTCCATCTTAGAGGGAAAGCTTTCACACTCTCCACATTAGGTATGGTGTTGGCTGTGGGATTTTCATATATGTTCTTTATCATATTGATGAACTTTCCTTCTTTTCCTATCTTTGAAGTTTTTTTATCAAGAAGGATGCTGTATATAATCAAATGCCATTTTTTTTCACCAATGAGACAATCATGTGGTTTTTGCCCTTCAAATTGTTAATGTGGTATATTACATTAACTGATTTTTTAGGTTGAATCACTCTTGGATACCAGGAGTAAAAACCACTTTATTGTGGTTTTGGATGTATTTTGCTAGTGTTTTTTTGATAAGTTTTGCACCCATGTTCATTAGAGTTATTAGTCTGTAATTTTCTTTTCTTGTTGTATCTTTATCTGTCTTTGGTATTAGGATCACTTTGGCTTCATAAAATATGATGGGCAATTTTCCCTACTTTTCAATTTTTAGAAGACTTTAAACAGAACTGATATTTTTCTTCTCAAAATGCTTGGTAGAATTCACAAGTGGTCATCTGCTATGATCTTTTCTTTGTTGGTAGATTTTAATTACTGATGCAATCTCTTTACTCATGATTAGTTTATTTATTTCCTGTATTTCTTGTATGACCCACATAAGTTTTTTTTTATATCTAGGAATTTGTTCATTTAAATTGGTTGTATAATTTATTGGCGTACAATTTTTCATTAAAACCTCCTATGATCCTTTTTATTTCTGTGGTGCCAGTCAAAAAGCCACCCTTTTCATTCATGCTTTTATTTATTTGCATCTTCTCTCTTTTTTTATTTGTTAGTGAAGCTAAGGATTTGCAATTTTATTGATCTTCTCAAAGAACCACATTTTGGTTTCATTGAGTTTCTCTTGATTTTCTTTTGTTCTTTATTTTGTTTATTTCACCTTTTTATTATATGTTTGTTCTTTCTTTCTTTCTTTCTTCTTGCCTTGGTATTGCTCTTTTCTTCTAGGTGCTCCAGGTGTTCAGTTAGCTCTTTGTTTACAGCTCTTTCTTCTTTTTTACTACAGGCATTTATGGCTATAAATTTCTTTCTTAGCACTTCCTTCATTGTATTCTGTAAGTTTAGATAAGTTGTATTCTCATTTTCATTCACCTCAAAGTATTTACTAACCTAGGCAAACTCTGCCAAACTGAAAGAAGAAATAAATATCTCTAAAATAATAGATGGAGACTGTGACACACCATTCAGATAAATAAATAGAAAAACTAGAATGAAGATCAACAAAGGAGACATAAAAATTGAACTGTGTGATAAACGAGCTGGGCCTCACAGATATACACAGAATATTGCATGCTAAATCAGCAGATTATACATTATTCTCAAGTGCTCATTGATCATTCTCCAAGATAGAATACATGTTGGGCCACAACACAGTTCTCAATAAATTTAAGAAGATTGAAATTATACAAAGCACCTTCTTTATTAAAATGGAAAGAAGCTGGAAATCAAAAATAGGAAGGGAAGGGGAAAATGTGCAAATATATGGAGGCCAAACAACACACTCCTAAGCAATCAGTGAGTCAGAGAAGAAAGTGTAAGATAAATTAATGTATTTTATTTTTTTAGATATGTTGACCTTCAAATCCATGATGTGATTTAGATTTGCATGAACATTTGCTAAGGAAAAGACAGAAACTCTAAACGCAATTCAAAGCAGCTTTACTCAATCAAATGAGTTTCTGGTTATATTAAAAGATTATAACAATTGAGCAATCAAAAAAAAAGAAAAGGATTTATTTAAAGACATAGGAAAGAATGAAAGTATATACAACCACTCACCAAATCAGGGGAAAACACAATATCTGATCTTTCATGTGGCTCGGGAGCCCCTTTGTAGCCAATCAGAGTTCCAATTGGAAAAACAGTCCTGGCAGAGTGCCCCCTCCTGGGTGAAGCTTTGACTGGTAGCTTAGGGGCTATCCTGTTTAAGGGATTCTGAACCTCAGAATTTCAAAGAGTCTTGCAAATCATAAGGAATGACCTTGCCAAAAGTAACCAAATCCATCTGCTGGGGGGTGGCCAGCCCTCCACAGGAGAGACATGGTGTCACAAGGGGTCTTTGTTCTATTCTATTTATGGTACACTGAACAGGAACATAAGGGTTTTTAGCTTTTAGCTTTACAGGAGATACAAACAAAATGTGTAAATATCACGTCTGGTGACTGCCTCCTTTTAACATTTGTTTTCAGGTAATGGATGATGGGGTTGCCACATAGTAGTATTATAATGTTCCTAAGGACAAAGGACAGGTTAATCATTCACAACTCTAGGTTAAAATAACACATACTATTGATTTAAAAGCTTATGAATTCACAATTCTTAATAATACTTTTCTTATAGTACATCATTTGGTTCCAACAATTGGGAACTTATATATACAAAAGAAAAACAAAGACACATTTTCCCAGTGCTATAAGGAAAGAAGAAGAGGAAACAACACTGACATGAAAGGCATCATACTCAAAACAGGTATCTACAAGTTCTCAGAAGGCACCATATTCACAACAGGTGCCCCTCATGTTTAAGATCAGTCATCAGAAGACACTGTACTCACAACAGGTGCCTACAAGTTTAATGATTCTACATATCCATTTTGGACAAATCTTACCCTAACCAGTAATGTTAGTAATAGATAGTAAGCTGAATGAGTAACACCAAGTGATCAAACAATAACTTAATATAATACAGATCAATGCAATAGCAATACTTATTAATGCCTTCTTCCATGTCCAGCTTAAAGAGAAAACTAATTACTAATAGGATCCTGGGCTAAAGTTCCAATATCTGTAATCTGAGATGCCATATGCTACAGGGCTTGGGTGACATTTTAGCAGTTTTGGATGACTTTTATTTTCCATGTACTTAAGATTCTCAACCTTTAAGGCTGCATAGACCAGTGTCATGATCAAAATGACCTCATTTTCCCCCAGTTTTTATAGTTTGAGGCATAAACAGCACCATATTAATATTACTTCCCCTTTTTGGGCTGTGGGACAGCTGGCACTTTAACTTATAATCTCAATGCCTGCATTGGTCCTGCTGTTAGCATCTGAATTGAAACTGCAGGCAAATCCCTCAGTACTAAATTTGAACTTAGTCCATTATTGTAAGGATCCAATTACAAGAGTCCTTTTGCAGTGTCTGCAACACTGAAAGCATACCTTGCCCCTTCTGAGAGTAGGAGAGGAATGATGTCACAGTCATCAGAGTGAAAATGAAGGACACTCAGGGATAATGTTCCTGAGCTGCTGGTGAGTGACAGGCAGCTGAAACTGATATTTGCTTTCCAGTGGAGCCACTCTGCTGCTTCTCAGGTCTCAATGGTATGGCTCTCAATCTTCATGAAAATACCTGCCTCAACCGTCCCAAGAGGGCAGACAGATAGCTACCTGTTGCCACTGGCAGGCTTTCTGGATGCCCCTCCATAGATCTCTCCCTCACAGAAGGCAGCCAATGTCAGTCTATTGTCCCTGTCTCATGTTTGGTACCTGTATTCCACCCCTGGAGAGGGATGGCAGTCTTCAGAGTGACTGGACAATATTGGGTTAAGCTTTTTACTTGCAACAGGTCTGGTATGTTGCACATACTTTCTTTCCTAAGGGACTATTTTGTACTTTGGCCCCTTCCCACAACTGTGACTAAAACCCAAAGGGTATTTGTTTAGAATGTTGCCTTTGCCACAAACCCCACCCAAAGCCAATATCGGTACTGGTCACATCCAATTCACAGGTAAGTTAAGATCTACCATCCCCTTTTTAAACTTGTGCCATTGTCCTCTTTGCTTATTTAAAAGCAGCTTGCTGGAGGCCCTCTTATTCCCATGTGTGACCTTTCCTATCAACACATACAATGGTTTTAATATCTGAGGGATGAAGGGTTTTTAGTATCCCACCAATATTAACTTTATTAATATGAGAAAACATTGTACTTTATCAATTACAGCAGAGAGTATAGTTTTTGTTTTACTCAACTAAACAACATTTAAGAATTTGATAGAGAGGGAGGACTTTGTAGCTAGTCCCAATTGTTTGCCCAGCCTAGGCTTGTAAGAGAGATACCATTGTCTCTGATGCTTTTTTTTAAATTCTGAAAAAAGGTTAGCTGGTTAACATAATATCAATATCATCACTATAATAAAATGGAGTTACAGCCACAGATTTCTTCCATGCACCCAGAAACTTTGCCAACAAGCCAGGAGAGATTGTTGGGCGATGCACACAGTCTTGGGGAATCACTGCAAAATCCACTGTTGGCCTTCTAACATGAAAGTGAATGCAGGATGATTCAACTTGCCTAAAGAGATACTAAAGAAGCCTTAGCAAGGTTTAGAACAAAGTGATAGTGACATAACTGGATTTTAATTTCTTGCAACAAACTAGCAATATTTGAGACTACTGCATACAGCTGTGGTGTTACTTTAAATTAGGTAATCTACTGTTATGCACCACATCTGGCAAACTCGCACTGAACAAGGGGCTAGAGGAGATACCAGCTTCAAATGACAGGGTAAATTCACCCATTCCACAAGGGTGGGGTCTCTCTCCTGGCCCAAGAAGATGTTCCAAGTCCAAATCTCAACCTCCGTGGCTTTCTTCTTGAAGTCATTTTCCCTTCAATTTCATCCCTCCCTCTCCCTCTTTGTATAGGTTGAGAGTGGTTTCATACATACACATCTTGCAAATAGCTTGTTAATTTTGCATGCAGTTCACATGAGTTCAGGCCATCAGACAGTAAAACTTTCCACAAGTCCTTCCTAGATAAATTCACTTCTGATCCTGACTTGCACTGAAATGGCTCCCTGATTCCAAGTTCAGATAAATCCTTACATGAGGTGCTATCTTCTGTAGGCTTGTTTTCCAGAAACTTGGAGTTTCCCCAATCAATCTCTAATTTGTTTGTGCCCAGCAGTATTGTTCTCTGCTTATCTCTTTCCTCTTGCATTTTGCTGTAAGCTTCAAGGTGAAGCCAGTCCATATTTTCACCAAAGAATTTGGAAAACTCTTCAGCTAAACATCCAGGTTCATCATTTTCAAATTCTGCCTCCCATTTAACATCAGGAGTCAATTTTGCCAAGTTCTCTGCCACTTTAAAGCAAGGATCACTTTCTTTCATCATTTCTGTCCAAGGTCTCATTGGATATAAGTTCAGGGTCCATATTTCTGCCAAAAGTCTCTTCAAAGCAATCTAGTCTTTTTCTATCAAGCATTTCACAATTCCTCCAAAAAATACCCCTTACCAAATTATAAAGCTGTTCCAACAATTTTGATAACTACAAGCAGCACAAACCCACTTTCTCATTATCAATTTCTGTTTTAGATTGCCAGAAGGCTGGTGATAAAAGGTACCAGAAATATGCTGGCTTTTAAGAGGGGGATTTATTTGGGGATAATGCTTGCAGTTTTGAGGCTGTGAAATGTCCAAATCTAGGCTCCATCAAAGATGGTGACTTTCTCACCAAAGTCAGCTACTTTTGAACCCAGCATCCTGCCATGTGGCAATCAGGCATATGGCAGGGCTCACCTCCTCAGACTTGTACTCTGTGTACCAAGCCCCTTGGGGGCCTTGAGATCCTTGAGATAAAAAATGGCAGATCTCCCATTTTCTGTGTCACTCTCTGTGTTTCTGTTTATATTAGCTCCAATAAAATGTCATAGACTAAACCTGAGTCATACCTCACCAATGTAGTCCTATCAAAAGGCTCTCACACAAACAGGAATGGATTAATTATTTTTGCAGCAACACGAGGGGTTTGTTAATAACACATTTATTTCCTATATGAACAAATTCTGCAATTTATATGCCAAGGTCAAAAGTTTGATTACCAAATTTAATCACTTTAAGGACAAAATTTTGGGGAAAAATCCATTATCATTTCTTCACAATATATGTTGTTCATGTTTGAATTAGAATTCACCTACATGTTTTTACAGGAGGTTATTCACTTATTTTTCAAAATGCTTGCTTAGAAAAATTAAGTCAATATTATAATTGTGGTTATAAAATTAAAGTTTTTAATATGAATTGTAATATTTTGTGCTTCAAAATATTATTCTGTCTTGTAATAGACAGTGCCTTTAAATTCTCATGTACACTATTTTTTCATGTATTAATCTATGATATTTAATATTGTAGATTATTGAACATTTGAGATATTGAACATTATTGAACTTGAGAATTAATGCTGCAGGTACTTTTTTTCCCAATTAATCTCAACAATTCTCATTTAAATCTTTCTGGGGAAAAATAAAGTCTTAGCAGAAAATAATATTTGTTTAATGAAAGCATTATGTATGCTTTTAATTATTTATGCTAAACATTTCATCTGAGCCAATAAATCATAAATTTCTGCTAGGTTAAAAAACATCAGGGATGAGAAGAGGTATAGGGAAACAATAAAATTATTTTGGCTTTTTAATTTCTAAACATATTTTCTGTTTTAATTTTCTATCATGCACATTTGATGTTTAAAAAAAGATAGTTTTAAAGTAGAAGAAATCATCTACTTAATCATCAATTTGCCTACATTCAATGAAATGAAATTATTATTGTAATTAATCATAAACTTGCAATGATTTAATCTCTTATGGTATACTGAAATGCAATTAGAAAACTAAAAATTGGTAAATAGAACAGTACATGCTAGCACATATCATTTTAAATTAAATGTAATCATATACTGAAGTTTTAAGGGGAAAGTGAATTGCATATATATGCAAATGCATTTCTTGTTGAGTTCACATTTACTCACTACCAACTGTGTTTCATTTATATTATTTAGGTCAAATTTAATTTTTATTGAGGTATACATTTGAGGATGCAGCATGTAATTATTAATTTTAAGTGATTATGTTTTAGATTTTTAGGAGGATTGGCATATTTATTCCTTTCTAATAGAAACCACTCATTTATTGTCTGTATAATTGTATATCTATCTTTCACTCAAGGCCTGCTTTTTACCAAGAGTTATTAAAATTTACATTCAAGGAATTTTACAATTCCTCTATATCATGGAACTTAGGATTTAAAAGGTCCAGAAAGAAACATAAAAGTTCAGGTAATACAAGGCAGAATAAAGCCCAGTCAGATGTTGGGATGGACCATTAGCTTTCACTGATTTGTGAAATCAAAAAGTCTTTTGAAGGATCAGCAACAGTTTCATGAATGTGAAATTTAAAATTGTACTCTTTGTTACAAAGCTGATGGTGAATATTCCATAAATATCATAAATGAATGGGATGGTCTTATCAGTATTACTAATAATTTAAAATCTATAATTAAAATAGATTTAAGATGAGTGGAGCCATGATGGTGGCAGAGTAAAGAGCTCCTGGAGTCACCTCATGCTAGAGGGCAGTCAGTAATCACCTAGAGCTAGCTAAAGCACCTGTTTGGGGGCCCCAAGAGACCAGAAGAGTATCCTGCAACATCCTTGACACTATGGAAGGAGGAGACTGCGTATTTGCAGAAAGGATTCATGAGTCTTGGGAGCTATTCCATGACTGGAGTTGGAGGCTCCATTTCCCAAAATAATGCAGTAGGAAGACATGGTGAGGCACCTACTTCAGCTACTGAGTAGCAAATTTGGCAGGCTAAAGTATAATCCATGGAACAACTAAACTTTGAGCCTCTCTAGGTCAGAAAGAGGTCGGTAGCCACCATTTTTACTCCATACCCAGCCTGAGGGGAAGCAGGGCTGATTGAAATTCACCATGCTGGTAAGGACTGACTTCTTTCCACACAGGGCAGATTGCAGTCTAGCCTAAATCCCAGCCCCATTTCTGGCCAGGAGGAACCTGCAGGGACCTGCACCACTTCTCTGGGAAACTGCAAACCACATCACAGAGACCAGTGCCCATCCTACTCTAGCCATGCAACCCACCTCAGGAGCTATTCCATGCCTATTGTTAGAAGCTCCATTTCTGATAAATGATGGAGGAAGAGACAGTTGTCCACTGACCTCAGCTACTGATTAGGGGACTCAGCTGGCTAAAGTATAATACTAGAAAGAGCTAGGGTTTGAGCCTGTCCAAGTTGGAAAGAGTCCTGTAGCCCCATTTTCACTCTGCCCCAGCATGAAGGGAAGCTGGGTTGACTGAAAATCCAGTGAAGTTAAGGAATGGCTTCTTTCCACCAAGATCAGACTGCAAACTAAGACTAGGCTCCAGCCCTAACTCCAGGAGAGAGGAAGTTGGCAGGACATGCACCAGGCTCTCCAGGCAACTGCAAGTGTTCTCCACTGGCACAGACTTAATGGTCAGACACTTGGTGCTGCATACCCACATCCCAATCAGATAGGAGAGGTGCTGGGTATGGCAGGAATTTTCAGCCCACATGAACTGATTTGTTGAGTATCTTCAAATCCATCTCCACCTCTGTCCCTGATAAGATTAGATGGGCATGAAGTTCCTTTATCCACTCAGGGCAACTTCAGGCACTTTTGGTCCTCATACACCTGACTATTGGACACCCATGGTTCCAACCCCATCCCTAATAAGACAAGAGATCATCTGTGTTTGCCCACCCTCTCTGGGTAACTGCAGGTGATTTTAACCCACACTGCTTGAACTTGTAGGCACTTGTGGATCTACCTTCACTTCCCAATAGGAAAGGAGGGAGCTGCTGTTGTCTCCACAGCCTTTCTGGGCAATGGCAGACTTTCAGTATCAATGGACTGGACTGTTGGTTGCCTATGGATCCATCCCCAACCGCAATAGGATAGGAGGTGTCTTTTTTCTCCACAGCCTCTCTGGACAATGGAAGGTACTTTCAGCCTACAGGGATTAAACTATTGGGCACCTGTGGATTCAACCCCATGCCTTAATAAGATAGGAGGGGTGGTGTTTCTTCAGCCTGTCTGGGCAATGACAGGTATTCTCAACCTAAAGGGGCTTAACTGCTGTGTGCAGGTAAAACCACCCCCACTACCCAATAGGATAGCAGGGAGTTGGTGTTTCCTCAGCCACTCTTGGCAATGGGGGGTATGTTCAGCTGACAGGGACTGAACTGTTGGGGTTTGGTGGACCCATTTCTACCCTTAACGGGCAGAAGGGACAGTACTCCCTCAGCCTTTCAGGGCAACTACAGGCATATTCAGCCCACAGAGATTAGAATGTTGGACACTCCAGAGGGTCCATTCCCACCCTGGGCAGGGGGGGATCTGGTGTTATTGTCAGTTTACCAGAAAAAATCTGTTCACTTTTGACCTACATGGCATAGCTTGCTGCCCACTACTGTAGATCTATCCCTGCCCAAGGTAGGGAAGGAGGGAGTGTGAAGCTCTACCATTCTCTCCTGGCAAGTACAGGCAGTCTTGTCCTGCCCAACTTGCAGTATTATACATGGCTGCAGCTCTGGCTCTATCCCTGGCAGAGGAGAAAGGTAAGAGAAGCTTCATCAATTCTTGGGGCAATGTGGGCAACTTTAGCCTCCATTGTTTATAGCACCAAATACATACTTGGCTCACACTACACAACCAGCAAGGGAGAAAAGACAAGAAAGCCTTAAACTAAAAGGAGAAATTGAACCCAGAATAAATACATCTAGCAAGACAGATGTGAAAATGCAAAAAAATTAATAATAATAATAATTACATTCCACACCAAGAAACAGGAAGATATGGCCCAGTTAAAGGAAAAAGATAACCCTGCAGATGACACAAAGGAATTGAGACAACTAATCATAGATGTTCAAACAAATCTTAATAAATTCAATGAGATGGCTAAAGAGATTAAGAATATTAAGATGACATTGGATGAGCACAAAGAAGAATTTAAAATTATACATAGAAAAATAGTCGACCTTATGGGAATGAAAGGTTCAATAAATGAAATTAAATTTATTTGAGGAAGCAGAAGAAAGAATTGGTGAGCTTGAAGACATGACCTCCAAAAGCAAACATACAAAGAACAGATGAAGAAAAGAATGTAAAAAAATTGAACAGGGTCTCAGAGAACTAAATGACAGCAAGATATATGCAAACATACATGTCATGGGTGTTCCAGAAGGAGAAGAGAAGGGAAAAGGAGCAGAAGGAACATTTGAAGAAATAATGGTGGAAAATTCCCCAACCCTATTGAAGGACATAGATATACATGTCCAAGAAGCACAACATACTCCCATCTGAATAAATCTGAACAGACGAACCCTGAGACACATACTAATTGGAATGTCAAATGTCAAAGACAAAGAGAGAATTCTACAGCAGCAAAAGAAAAGCAATGCAAAACAAATAAAGGATACCCAATAATATTAAGGGCTAATTTCTCATCAGAAACCATGAAAGCAATAAGGTAGTGGTATGATATGCTTAAGATACTTCAAGAAAAATACTGCCAGCCAATAATTTCATATCTAGCAAGACTATCTTCCAAAAATAAGAATGAGATTAGAATATTCACAGATAAACTGAAACTGTGAGAATTTATAACAAAAAGACCAGGTTTTCAGGAAACACTAAAGGAAGACTAAAGGAAGTGTTACAGTCTGAAAAGAAAAGAGAGGAGAGATAGGCTTGGAAGAGAGTTTAGAAATGATGACTGTATTAGTAACAGTAACTACAAATGTCAAAAATAAAATGACAGATAAAACACCAAGATCAAAATGGATGAAATAAGAACTGCCTTTACAGTAATAACATTGAATGTTAATGGATTAAACTCCCTAATCAAAAGACACAGATTGGTGGAATGGATAAGAAAATATAAGCCATCTATATGCTGTCTGAAAGAGACTCACCTTAGACCCAAGGATACCAATGCAGGAACCAAAAAAAAAAAAAAAAAAA
>JAQZBX010001262.1:0-55852 GCA_029593785.1 Cabassous unicinctus | reverse complement strand
GAAAAACTGAAGGGAGAAATCAACATCTCTGCAATAATAGTTGGAGACTTCAATACACTACTCTCAGCATTGGATAGAACATCAGGGCAGAGGATCAATAAAGAAACAGAGAGCTTGGATAACATGATAAATGGAATAAACCTAATAGACATATACAGAACATTACACCCCAAAACAGCAGAATATACATTCTCTTCAAATGCTCATGGATCCCTCTCCAAGATAGACCATATGCTCAGTCACAAAGCAGATCTCAATAAAGTCAAGAAAATCAAAATTATTTAAAGCACTTTCTCTGATCATAATGGAATAGGGCTGGAAAACAACAAGCAGCAGAAAAAGGGAAAATTCATATATATATAGGGATTAAACCACAAACCTAAATAATCAGAGGGTCAAAGTTGAAATTTCAAGAGAATTCAATAAATATCTTGAGATGAATGACAATGAGAATACAACATATCAGGACATATAGGATGCAGTGAAGGCAGTGTTGAGGGGGAAATTTATAGCCGTCAATGCTTACATTAGAAAAAAATAAAGAGCTAAAATCAATGACCTAACTACATAACTGGAGGAATTATAAAGAAGATTTAATACTAATCTTACTCAAGCTCTTCCAAAAAATTGAACAAGAAGGAACACTACCAAACTCATTCTACAAAACCAATATCACCCTAATACCAGAGCCAGATAAAGATATTACAAAAATGGAAAATTACAAACACATTTCTCTAAGGAATACAGATGCAAAAATTCCCCCAAAAAAATACTTGCTAATCGAATCCAACAACACACTGAAAGAATTATTCATCAGGGTCAAGTGGATGTTATACCAGACATACCTGTTTCAATACAAGAAAATCAATCAACATAATACAGCACATTAATAAATCAAAGAAGAAAAATCACATGATCTTATCAATTTATGCAGAAAAGTTATTTGACAAAATACTGTGTCCTTTCTTGATAAAAATACTACAAAAATAGGATTTGAAGGAAAATTTCTCAACATGATAAAGGCCATATATGAAAAATCCACAACTAACATTATACACAATGGAAAAAGACTGAAAGTTTTCCTGTTGAGATCAGGGACAAGACAAGGATGCCCACTGTCACTGCTATTCAATGTACTGCTAGAGATTATAGCTAGAGCAATCAGGCAAGAAAAAGAAATAAAAGTCATCCAGATTGGAAAGGAAGAATTAAAACTTTCACCATTCACAGGTGATATGATTGTATATACAGAAAGTCTTGAAAAATCTACCACAAAGCTCCTAGAGCTAATAAATGATTTCAGTAGGGTGTTAGAATACAAGATCAGTACACAAAAATCATTGGTGTTTCCATACACTACTAAAGCACGATCTGAGGAGGAAACCAAGGAAAAAAATCCCATTTACAATAGCAACTAAAAGAGTCAAATATTTAGGAATGAACTTAAACAAAGATGTAAAACACTTGTATTCAGAAAACTATAATGAATTGCTAAAAGTTATCAAAAACAAAAACAAAAACAAAAAAACCCTATATAATTGGAAGAACATTCCATGCTCATGGAATGGAAGATTAAATATTATTAAGATGACAATTCTACCCAAATTAATATAAAGATTCAATGCAATCCCCGTAAATATTCCACCAGCATTTTTAAATAAATGGAAAACAATATTATCAAATTTGTCTGGAAGGATAAGAGGCCCCAAATAGCCAGAAACATTTTAAAATGGAAAAGTGAAGTTAGAGGATTCTCATTTCCAGACTTTAAATCATTTTACCTAGCGACAGTGGTAAAAACAGCATGGTACTGCTTAAAGGTAAACACATAGACCAATGGAACTGAACTGATGGCTCAGAAATAGACCCTCACATCTATGGCCAAGTGATTTTTGACAAGCCCATCAAATCCACCCAGGTGAAACAGAACTGTTTATTCAACCAATGGTGATGGGAGAACTAGATATCCATAGCCAAAAGAAAGAAAGAAGAGCCCCTACCTCATACTTTATACAAAAATTAATTCAAAATGGATCTAAGACTTAAATATGAAAGCAAGTACAATAAAGTTCCTAGAAGAACATGTAGGTGGTGGATTCTTAAACCTTACACCAAAAGAATGAACAATGAAAGAAAACATGGATAAATGGGACTTCCTCAAACTTAAACACTTCTGTGACTCAAAGAACTTCATGAAGAAGATGAAAATGCAGCCCACTCAATGGGAGAAAATATTTGGAAACCATATATCCAATAAGGGTTTGATTTCTTTTCTATATAAAGAGATGAAAAACTCACCAATAAAAGAGCAAGCAATCCAATTACAAAATAGGCAAAATTTTAAATAAACATTTCTCCAAATAGGAAATACAAATGGCCAAAAAGCAGAATGAAAAAAAGTTCCATATCATTAGCTATTAGAGAAATGCAAATTAAAACAGCAATGAGATATCATCTAACACTGCATAGAATGGCAATTACTGAAAAAACAAACAAACAGACAACACTAAGTTCTGGAGAGGATATGGAGAAATAAGAATACTCCTTCACTGTGGGTGGGAGTGTAAAATGGTGCAGCCTCTGTTAAAGACAGTTTGGTGATTCCTCAGGAAGCTAAATATAGAACTACCTTATGATCAAGAAATTCCTCTGCTGGGAATATATCCAGAAGAAATAAAAACTATGACACAAACAGACATCTGCACACCAATGTTCATAGTGGCATTATTCACAATTGCCAAAAGATGAAAACAACCCAAGTGCCCATTGAGCAAAGAATGGATAAACAAAATGTGTTATATACATACAATGGAATACTATGCTGTGGTAAGAAGGAATGAAATTGGAACACATGTGATAACATAGATGTATCTTGAAGAAATTATACTAAGTGATGTAAGCCAGACACAAAAGAACAAATATTACATGGTATCATTAATATGAACTAAATATGAAGAATAAACTCATGGGGTTAAAACTTAGAGTATAGGTTATTAGGAAATAAAAGGAGGGTTGTTAAGAAGTACTGATGCTTAATGTATGTAGAAATTTTAATTAGGTTGACTGTAAAAGTGCAGAAATGGACAGCATTGATGGTAGCACATTGTAGTGAGTAGAAACTGGTTTATGAATGAGATTTTAGCTGAAAAGGGTAGTCTGAGGCAGTAAATGTCAATTGAAAGAAAGATAAAGAATGATCTAGGGACTGATTAACATGGTGAACCAAGAGGTGGATGAGAATTGTGGTTGAGGGTACAAATGAAAGAGTGTCCCTTTTTGAGTTAGAGTAGATGTACATTACTATTGCAGGGTGGTGGGAATGTGGAGAAGCATGGGAAAACTACAATTGGTGTGACCTTTAGACTGTGGTTAACAGGAATACTATAATATTCTTGCATCAATGACAAAATTTACTGTGTTAATAATGGAGGTGTATGGAAAAGTTTTGCCAATGGTATGCTATGGACAGTGGTTGGTGGTACTAGTCTGATGATATTATCTCATAATCTGTAACAAATTTTCCAGCATAGTGTGGTGTGTTGGTGAAGGGGTGTTGTGTTGGAATTCTGCACATGTGTATTATTGTTTTGAAAGTTCAGAACAACTGTAATAAAATATATTTGTAAAAAATAGCGTGGGTTGGGGGAAAATACACCAAATGCAAGATAATGACTAGAGTTAGTAGTAATATTTTGACCATGTTCTTGCATAGTTTGTAAAAAATATTGTACAACAATGCAAAGTGTTGGTGGAAGGGTTATGTATGAGACCACTGTATGATGTTATGTATGTTTATTTTATAAGTTCACAAACTGCACTATACACTTATTGTTTAGGCATGTTCATGTATGTATGACATACTTCAAAGAAAAACATTTTATTAAAAATGACATAAAAAATTGGAGGAACATTCTGTCCTCATGGATTGGAAGTCAAAATATCATATAGATGACAGTTCTACCCAAAATGATACACAGATTGAATGCAATACCAATAAAAATTCCACCAGCATTTTTTAAACAAATGGAAAACACAAGTATCAAATTTATCTGGAAGGATAAGAGGTCCTGAATAGCCAGAAAGATCTTAAAACAGAAAAGTGAGTTGGAGGGCTCTCACTTCCAGACTTTTAATTACATTACCTAGCTACAGATGTTAAAACAGCATTGAACTGGCATAGAGATAGACACACAGACCAATTGATGGTTCAGAAATAGACCCTCACATCTATGGCCAAGAGATTTTTGACAAGTTCCTCAAACCCACCCAGCTGGGACAGCACAGTTTATTCAAAAAATGGTGCTGGGAGAACTGGATATCCATAGCCAAAAGAAAGAAAGACAATCCCTATCTCACACCTTATACTAAACTTAAATAAAAATGAATCAAAGATCCAAATATAAAAGCAAGTACAGTAAAGCTCCTAGAAGAAAATGTAGGGAAACATCTTCAAGACCTGGTGAAAGGTAGTGGATTCTTAAATCTTACATTGAAAGCACAATCAATGAAAGAAAACATGGGTAAATGGGACCTCGTCAAACTTAAACACTTCTGTGATCCAAAGGACTTCATCAAGCAGGTGAAAGGGCAGCCCACAAATGGGAGAAAATATTTGAAATCAGATAAGCATTTGATTTCCATTCTATATAAAGAGATCATACAACTCAAAAATATAAGGGCAAGCAATCCAATTACAAAATGGGCAAAATATTTAGATAGACATTTTTCCAAAGAGGAAATACAAATGGCCAAAAAGAACATGAAAAAATGTTCCATATCACTAGCTATTTGGAAAATGCAAATTAAAACATCAATGAGATATCATCTAACATTGCATAGAATGACCTTTTTTTTTTTTTTTTTTGCGTTGTTCAAATCTTTTATTTATTTATTTTTAATATATTTTTATTTTTAAAAGGAATTTAGATTACATAAATTTTACATAAAAATATAAGGGATTCCTATATGTCCCACTTCCTACAGCTCCCTCATTTTCCCACATTAACAACATCTTTCATTAGTGTGGTACATTCATTACAATTGATGAATACATTTTAGAGCATTGCCATTAAGCAATGTTATAATTTACATTGTAGTTTACACTCTCTCCTGCACAATTTTGTAGGTTATGGCAATATGTAATGGTCCATATCTGTCATGGTAATGCCATTCAGGAAAATTCTCAATTCCCCAAAATGCCCCCATATTTCACCTGTATTTCCCTTTCCCTGCCCTCAGAACCTCTAGTGGCCAGTGTTTCCAAATGAATGCTATAGTTTCTTCTATTGCTAGAATCACAATAAGTATATAATAGAATACCAGTAAGTCTTTAGTCCATAGTTTGTCCCTAATCCTGAGGATTCTGGGATGGTGTTGCCCACTCCACCTCTAATTGAGAGGAGGCTATGATTCCATGGGGCAGAAGGATGAGACTGTCTTGCTTGCAGTTGTAGACTCTCTCGGTTCCTTGGGATGATCATTGTCCATCATCATCTCCTTGTTAGTTGTCCTGGGTGAGTCTAAAGAACTGGAGAGGAGGTATTGCAACTCTGTTTCATTTCAGGGCCCAGCTGGCACATGGACAGCACAGAGACTAAAGCCTCTTGGACATACATCCACCAACTCTATCACCAACTATAGGTTCAAATAAAAGGGACAGAAGAGGAATGTGTAGAGAATTCAATTGTGAGTCCAACTCTGTCACACTTGGGAGCACAAACTCCAAAGTAGGGCACACTGGCAAGATACCAAACTCCAAAGATATCTGCCATGACCATAGGTTCTGGGTGTCTCTAGAGTCCTCAGGATACCCACTATTTGGGGTTGTATCTACCTTGGCTGTTTCTGAGATCCTGCTGAGACATGCATAAGTGTTACCTTTCTGTTGAAGTCCTGACTCACTTTGAAGACTCTAGCCATATACACTCATTTGTCTTTACCTTTTCCCCCTTTTATTCAAGGTCTTTTTCCAGTTAAATCACTAGCTGGTGCCTGGTAGTAATCCCTCAGTGCCAGAGAGGCTCATCCCCAGGAGTCATGTCCATGCTGGAGGGAAGGTAATGCATTTATATGATGAGTTTGGCTTAAGTTGAGGCCACATTTGAGCAACAAGGAGGCTTTCAGGATGCAACTCTTAGGCACTCTTCAACAATAGGCTAAGTTGCAAATTCAAGAGCAAAAAGCTTGCAAGCATATCCATCACCTTCAAGGGCCCATCATTGGATCATTTTCTTCACTAGTCATTGCCCCTGCACTTGGTTTATTGTTGCTGTTCCGTTAGAGAATGTGGTAGAGCTTCCCAGGATGGGAATTCAATAATCTTTCAGTTGTTGTGTGAATATCCACCCACTGTGGCAATGCTCTATGAACATTTGAACACATTTATATCCCTTATGTATGACCAGGTGAATTTCCAACCATGTATCAACCATCACTGACACCCAACCCCATTGATCCTCCCCTGCCTTAGTTGTAACCCTTCTGTGATCCAAAACCTCTTCAAAAATGAAGTCAAGAATATTGCCAAATTCAATTAATAGGAAAATGAAATAATAATGATAGGTTTAAACCTAAGAAAAAATGCATAATAATTTAGAGAAAGTAAAACTAAAATAAAGTAAAAAAGATTGGGGTATTAAAAATGATAAAAATTAATAAAATAAATTATTTTTGACGTTTTTCCTTTCATTGGTGTAATATCATATGTCCTGTATGTTCAGAGGCATTTTCTTTCATTTCTTCCCCAGTGTCTTAATTTTTTTTTGTATAGTTTTCAAAGAAGTTTTCGGTCAAAGTAAGGCTACATACAGTATATAGGAGACTCCCATGTACACAACATCCTCTCCCCTTTCCCCTTCCCTATTAATAATCTTTTTACATGTGGGTGCCACATTTGTTACAACTGATGTATAAATATTGAAACATAGCTACCAACCATGGTCAATGGTTTGCAATATGTTTTAAATTTTATACCATACACTTATATAATTTCTTGGTGAAATTTAACATGGGCTCTATCCATGATTGAATGATCATGCAGAACACTTCCATTGCCCCCAAATACTCTCTCTTTAATCTCTTTTATTCCTTCCTCCCCAACCATTCAGAGTCCAAGGAGACCACCAGGCTTCACTCCTTGAAGGAGATTCTTAGATACTTGCAACAATGCTGAGGGCTGGACACATTAGTCTGATTTCAGTGATTAGCAACTGCTCATGCTTTCAAGAGACACAACCCCCCTTTGTTTGAAAACATATCGGTCCTCCTCAGCATGGAATTTCAACTCCTTCCCTCTCATTATGTGGGTCTCCCCCACTGATACAGCACCCTATAACAAAATGATTTCTCACACATTCTCTCGAAGACTGTCCCATGTGCACCCTGTCACAAATGCCCCACCCAATCAACACCCTAAACCAGTAACACTTCCTTTTCATATTGCCAATAGAGTTTTCCCAACATTGTAGTTTCACCCACATACCCACCTATACCCAGTGTTTGTTCACCTATTCCTTCATCCAACCCACCTTTCAGTTCCTTGGACCATCCAACCCATACACCCCACCCCACACTATTGTGTTGGGCTTGCACTATCCAACCCAATAGTATCACTACCCCTGTCCTATCTTTACTGCACCATTACTCATTTCCACCTTAACATAGATTTTGACTGTGTGGACATTGGCTCACAAGTTTCCCCTTCCTTCCTACTTCCTGTAAACCTACCTTCCAGATTCTAGTTCTCTGTGTTGGTTTAATTTTCTTGATTCAAATCAGAGAGGTCATGGTATATTTGTCCATTAATGCCTGGCTTTCTTCACTCAACATAAGGTCCTCAAGATTTATCCATGTTATCCCATGTGTTAGTACTGTACTCCTTCTTACAGCTGACTATTATTCTATTGTATGTATATACCACATTGTGTTTATCCATTCACATGTTGATGGGCATTTGGGTTAATTCAAACTTTTGGCTATAGTGACTAATGCTGCTATGAACATTGGTGTGAATATATCTGTTTGTGTCATTGCTTTCAATTCTTCTGGGTATATACTGAGCAGTGGAAATGCTGGGTCATAAGGCAGATCTATATTTAGTTTTTAGGAACAACAAAACTGTCCTTCACAATGGCTGAACCATTCTACAATCCCACCAGCAGTGGATGAGGGTTCATATTCCTCCACATCCTCTCCAACACTTGTAGTCCTCTGTTTTTTTTAACGGCCACCAGTCAAAGGGTGTAAGACTGTATCTATTGTACTTTTTATTTGCATTACCCCAATAAGTAGTGATGTTGAGCATCTTTTCATGTGCTTTATAGTCATTTGTATTTCTTTCTTGGAGAAGAGCCTGTTCAAATAGCTTGTACATTTTTAAAATGGGTTGTTTGTCTTTTTATTTTCAAGATACAGAATTTCTTTAAATATATATCAGGCTCCTATCAGATATATGGTACCAAATATTTTCTCCCATTGGATAGGATGACATTTCACTTTCCTGACAAACTTCTTTGAGGTGCAACAAGTTTTAATTTTGAGATCCCATTTGATTATTTTTTTCTTTTGCTGCTCAGGTTTGGGTGTCAAGCTCATGAAACCATTTCCTATTACATGACCCTGTACATACTTCCCTAAATTATCTTCCAAGGTCTTTATGGTTTTGGATCTTATATTTAGATATTTGACCCATCTTGATTTGATTTTTGTATAAGTTGTGAGACTGTGTTCCTCTCTCATTCTTTTGGATATGGATATCCAGTTCTTCAAGCACCAATTGTTGACGAGGCCATTCTCTCACAGTTGAATTGACTTGGTGGCCTTGTTGACTATCAGATAACTGTGTATGCAAGGATCTATATCAGAGCTCTCAAATCGGTGCCATTGGTCAGTAAGTCTATCCTTATGCAAATACCATCTAATTTTGACCACTGTAGCTTTATAGTATGCATTAAAGTCAGGTAGTGTGATTCCACCAATTTCATTTTTTTCAATACGTCTTTGCCTATTCCAGGCCTCTTGCCCTTCCAAATAAATTTCATAGTTTTCTGAATTCTGTAAAAAGTGCTGTGTTGATTTTTATTGGGACTGCATTAAATCTGTAGATTACTTTGGAGAGGATATATATCTTAATGATGTTTAGTCTTCCTATCTATGAATAAGGAATATTCTTCCATTTATTTAAGTCTTCTTTGATTTCCTTTAAAAGTGCTGTGCAGTTTTCTTGTGTATAAGTCATTTACATCTTAAGTTCATTCCTAGTTATTTGATTTTTTCAGTTACTATTGTAAATGGTATTTTTTTTTATTTCCTCCTCAGATTGCTTGTTATTGGAGTACAGAAATTCTACTGATTTTTGAGCATTGATCTTATAGCTTGTGACATCACAGAACTCATTTATAAACTCTAGAAGCTTTGTGGTAGATTTCTCAGGGCTTTCTATGTATAAGATCATGTCGTCTGCAAATAGTGAAATTTTTTCATCTTCCTTTCCAATTTGGATTATTTTGTACCTTTTTCTTGCCTCAGGGCTCAGGCAAGTACTTCAAAGACAATGTTAAATTGGAGCGGTGATAATGGGCATCCTTGTCTTGTTCCCAACTTTAAAGGGAAAGCTTGTAGGATTTCAGCATTGCAAATGATGTCAGAAATTTTCCTTCTATTCCTATCTTTTGCAGTGTTTTTATCAGGAAAGTGGGCTGAGCTTTGTCAAATGCTTTTCTGCATCTATAGAGATGATCATCTGATTTTTTTCTTTTGATCTGTTTATGTGGTGTGTTACATTGATAGATTTTCTTATGTTGAATCATCCCTGTATACCCAGGAAGAAACCCACTTTGTCATGGTTTATAATACATTTCGTGTGTTTTTGAATGCTATCAGGAAGTATTTTGTTGAGGATTTTAGCATCTAGGTTCATTAGCAAGATTGGTGTGTAGTTTTCCTTTCTTGTGGCATCTTTGTTTGGCTTTGGTATTAGGGTAATTTTGGCATCATAGAATGAGTTAGGCATTCTTTCTTCTACTTCCATTTTTTGGAAGAGATTAAGTGGGATTAGTGGTAGCTCTTTCCAGAATGTTTGGTAAAATTCACCTGTAAAACTGTCTTGTCTTAGGCTCTTCTTAGTTGCAAGGTTTTTGATCACTGATTCTATCTCTTTACCTGTGATTAGTCTGTTGAGTTCATCAATTTCTTCTTTCATCAATGTAGGCTGCTTGTGTGTTTCTAGGAATTTGTCCATTTCCTCTAAATTATCCTTCCTGGCATATGATTTTTCAAAATATCCTCTTATGATACCCTTTATTTCTGTGGGTTCTATCGTGATATCCCCTTCCTCATTTCTTATTTTGTGTATTTGCATCTTATCTCTTTTTTCCTTTGTTAGTCTACCTAAGGGTTTGTCAATTATATTGATCTTCTCAAAGAAAGAGCTTTTGGTCTTGTTTAATTTTTCCAGTGCTTTCTTATTTTCTATTTCATTTAGTTTTGCTTTATTCTTTGTTATCTTCTTCGTTCTACTTCCTTTCAGTTGGATTCTTGTTCTTTTTCTAATTTCTCCAGGTGTGCAGTTAGGTATTTGGTTTTAGCTCTTTCTTCTTTCTTTTAATAATAAATTTTTAATTATTTTTACAAGATACTTATATTCAACAATGTTAACCAAAAACTCCGGGGATTCTCATATTCCCCACTCCCCACACCTTTCACAGACTCCCATATAAACATCCTTCATTAGTGTGGCACATTCATTGCAATTGGTAAACGCATCCTGGGGCTTTGCCATTAATCATGGACCACAGTTCACATTTTAGTCTACACTCTCTCCCACACATTTCTACATGTTATGTGATGATATAAAATGGTTTATATCTGTCATTGCAGTGTCATTCAGGACAATTCCCAAGTCCCAAAAAAGCCTCCATATTATAACTCTTTTTCCCTCTCCCTGCCCCCAGAGCCTCCAGTGGCCACTGTCTCCACATCAATGTTGTAATTTCTTCAATTGTTAGAATCACAATATGTCTAGAGTAAGTCTACTCCAGACCATAGTTCTTTCCCCAGTCCTGAGGATTCTGGGATGGTGATGTCCACTCCATATCTAATTGAGAGGGGCTTATATCTCATGGGAAAGTTGGATAGGACTATCTTGCCTGCACTTGCACACTATTTCTGTTCCTTGGGATGGTCATTGTCCATCATCATCTCCTTGTTAGTTGTCCTGCGTGAGTTCAATGAGCTGTAATGTAGGTGTTGCAACTCTGCTGAGATTCCAGGCCCAGCTGGCACACAGACAGCCCAAAGATTGGTATCTCTTTGATGTACACTTACAAATTCCAGCATGAAGTATAAGTTTAAATAGAAGGGACAGATTGCTCATGTGTAAGGAAGACATAATTGAGTCCAACTCTGTCATTCTCTGGAGCAAAAACTCCAAAGAAGGGCCCAGTGACAAGGCAGCAAAATCTGGAATCTTCTGCCATAATCATAGGACCTGGGTGCCTCCAGAGCCCTCAGAAGCCCTATTATTTGGAGTAGTATCCACTTTGGCAGTCTATGAGATCCTGCTGAGATGTGCAGAAGCGTTACCTCTGGGATGAATTCCTGATTCACTTTGAAGTCTCTTAGCTATATAAACTCTTTTGTTTTTCCTTTTCCCCACTTTTATTCAAGGTCTTTTTCCAGTTTCAGTGTTAGTTGGTGTGTGGTAGCAATCCATTGGTGCCATGGATGCTCAACCCCAGGAGTCATGTCCCACACTGGGAGAAAGGTAATGCATTTATATGCTGAGTTTGGCTTAGAGAGAGGACACCTTTGAGAAACAAGGAGGCTCTCAGGAGACAAATCTTAGGCACCCCACAACAATTGGCTAAGCTTCAATTTCAAGATCAAAAGCTCATAAGAATAGTCATCAGTATCAAGGCTCATCAGTGGATCATCATCCTTCACCAGTCATTGCCCCTGCACTTGGGGGACTGTTTCTGCTTCATTAGAGAATATGGCAGAGCTCTCCAGGATGGGAATTCAATATTCTCTCAGTTGTTGTGTGAGTCTCTACACACTGTGACAATACCCCATGAACATTTGACCCTTTTTATTTTCCTTATATATATGTCCAGGTGAACTTCCTCCCATGTATCCCCCATCATTAACACACCACATCAATGATATTCCCCTGCTCCAGTTGTAAAACTTCTGTGATCCAAAGTTTCTTCAAAAATGAAGCCATTAAAATAGCCAAATTCAAGTAAGGAAAATGAAATAATATTGATAAGTTTAAATATAAGAAAAAAATATATATAAAATTTTTAAAAACTAAAAATTAAATTAAAAGATTGAGATATTAAAAAATAAGGAAAATTATTTTAAAAAATTTTGTTTGACATTTTGCCTTTCATCACTGTAATAGCTGGTTTTCTGCCTGAAAAGGGGCATTTTCTTCCCTTTATTCCCCAGTTTCTTATTATATTTCATTCTGTTTTCAAAGAACTTTTATGTCTCAGTAAAGTCACATACAGAATACAGGGGACTCTCATATACCCAACATCCTCCCATTTTTCTACTTCCCATATAAATAACTTTTTGTATGTTAATAGAACCTTTGTTATAACTGATATACACATAGTGAAACATAGCTACTAAATATGGTCAATTTTTTTACTCTGGTTTACATTTTTGACCATACACTTTTCTAAGTTTTGATGACATTTAACATGTCTTGTGTCCATTATTGTAAGATCTAGTATAATAAATCCACTGCCCATTAAATACCTCTTGTTCAATCTATTCTATTCCTCCTTCTCCCTCCCTTCAGTGCCCATGGCAACCCAATGGCTTCACTCCTTACATGACAAGATTCCCAGTTACATGCAACAACACAGAGGTCTTGACACACTGGTATTTCCTCCCCTATTGAAAACCACCCATGCTCTCAAGAGACTCCCACCTCTTTATTTGTGAACAAATCGGCCCTCCAGAGATTGGGAGTCCAACCCCTTTCTGCTCATATTTTGTGTCTCCACCCATTGATACAACACATTATGAAAAAATGATCACTCAAACCCTCCCTAGAAGCCTGCTCCAGTGCATCCTGTCCTGAATGCCCCCCCATCCAACACCCTAAACCAGTAACCCTTCCTTGTCATATTGCCATAAGAGCATTCCAAACTGTACTTTCAATGACATACTGGCAAATTCCCAGTGTTCATCTAGTCCCACTCCCAATCCTCTTCTGATTCCCTGGAACTTCCAGACCACCATCCCCAAGGTACCCACATGTCAAACCTGCACCAACCAACTCAATAATATCACTAACCTCCTGTCATATCCTTCAAAACACAACTACAAACTTTCACCTTACCATAGATTATGTCCCTATGAGCATTGGCTCAAAACCTTCTTTTCCATTTCTCTTTCCTGTAAACCTATTTTCCAGACAATAGCTCCCTGAGTGTGCTCAATTTGCTTAATTCACATCAGTAAGGTCATGTACTATTCGTCCTTCAATGCTTGGCTTGCTTCACTCAACATAAGGTCCTCAAGATTCATCCATGTTATCACATGTATTAGCTCTGATTTCCTTCTTACAGCTGAATAATATTCCATTGTATGTATGTACCATATTTTGTTAATCCATTCATATGTTGATGGGCATTTCCATTGATTTAGACTTTGGGCTATAGTGAATAATGCTGCTATGAACATTGATGTGCATATATCTGTCCGTGTCTTTGCTTTCAATTCTTCTGGGTATATACCCAGCAGTGGAATACTGGATCATATGGAAGTTCTATACTTAGTTTTTTGAGGAAACACAAACTGTTCCCCACAATGGCTGGACCATTCTACAATCCCACCAGCAGTGGATGAGGGTTCCCATTCCTCCACATCCTCTCCAACACTTATAGTCCTCTGTTTTTTTTAAAGGCCACCAGTAAAATTGGTGTAAGAGGGTATCTCATTGTAGTTTTGATTTGCTTTCCTCTAATAGCTAGTGATGTTGGGCATCTTTTCATATGCTTTTTAGCCATTTGTATTTGTTCTTTGGAGAAGTGTCTTTTTAGGTCACTTGCCCATTTTTTAAATGGGTTGTTCATCTTTTTATTTTTGAGGTGTAGGATTTTTTTATATATGATGGATATTAGGTCCCTATCAGATATATGGTTTCCAAATGCTTTCTCCCATTGAGTAGGCTGCCTTTTTATTTTCTTGATAACATCCTTAGTGGTGCAAAAGTCTTTAATTTTGAGGAGCTCCCATTTACCTATTTTTCTTTCACTGCTAATGGTTTTGGTGTGAAGTTCATGAAACCATTTCCTATTACAAGGTCCTGTACATGCTTCCCTAAAATATCTTCCAATGTCTTTATGGTCTTGGCTCTTATATTTAGATCTTTGATCCACCTTGAGTTGATTTTTGTATAAGGTGTGAGTTGGCGTTCCTCTCTCATTCTTTTGGATATGGATATCCAATTCTCCAAGCATCAGTTTTTGAAGAAGCCATTCTCTCCCAGTTGAGTGGGCTTGGTTGCCTTGCTGAACATCAGATGACTGTATATGTGAGTATCTATATCTGAACTCTAAATTCAGCTCCATTGTTTGGCATTTATATCCTTCTGCCAGTACCATGTAGTTTTGGCCTCCGTAATTTTCAGTATGTTTTAAAGTCAAGTATTGTGATACCTCTAATTTAATTCTTCTTTTTCAATATGTTTTTGGCTATTAGGGGCCTCTTACCCTTCCAAATAAATTTTGTAGTTAGTTTTTCCAATTCAGCAAAAACTGGTATATTGATTTTTTTTGGGATTACATCTGTAGATTAGTTTTAGTAGGATAGACATCTTAATGATGTTCAGTCTTCCTATCCATGCACAGGGAATATTCTTCCATTTATTTAATTCTTCTTTGATTTCCTTTAACTGTGTTGTGTAGTTTTCTGAATATAAATCCTTTATATCTTTAGTTAATTTTATACTTAGGTATATGATTCTTTTAGTTATTATTGTCAATGCTATTTTTTTTTATTTCCTCCTCAGATTGCTTATTATTGGTGTACAGAAATGATACTGATTTTTGAGCATTGGTCTTACAGCCTGCAACTTTACTGAACTCATTTATAAGTTCTAGAAGCTTTGTTGAAGATTTCTCAGGGCTTTCTATGTATAGGATCATGTCATCTGCCAATAGTGAAATTTTTACTTCTTCCTTTCCAATTTGCATGACGTTTGTATTTTTTCTTGCCTCAGTGCTTGAGCAAGTATTTCTAACACAATGTTAAATGGCAGCAATGACAGTGGACATCCTTGTATTGTTCCCCATGTTAGAGGGAAAGCTTTTAGGATTTCACCATTGAAGATGATGTTAGCCATAGGCTTTTCTTATTTACCCTTTATCATGTTCAGAAATTTTCCTTCTATTCCTATCTTTTGTAGTGTTATTTTCAAGAAAGGGTGCTGAATTTTGTTGTCAAATGTTTTTTCTGTGTCTATAGAGATGATCATGTAATTTTTTCTTTTGATCCGATTATGTGGTATGTTACATTGATTGATTTTCTTATGTTGAAACATCCTTGCCTACCCAGGAAGAAACCCTCTTGGTCATGGTGTATAATTCATTTCATGTGTTGTCGAATGTGATTAGGAAGTATTTTGTTGAGGATTTTTACCTTCTAGGTTCATTAGATAGATTGTTGTGTAGATTTCCTTTCTTGTGGTATCTTTGTTTGTCTTTGATATTTGGGTAATTTTGGCATTATAGAATGAGTTAGACATTGTTCCTTCTACTTCCATTTTTTTGGAAGAGATTAAGCAGGATTGGTGTTAGTTCTTTCCAGAATGTTTGGTAAATTTCACCTGTGAAGCCATCTAGTCTTGGGCTCTTCTTAGTTGGGAGGTTTTGATAACTGATTCTATCTCTTTACTTGTGATTTGTCTCTTGAGTTCAATTTCTTCTTTTGTCAATGTAGACTGCTTCTGTATTTCTCAGAATTTATCCATTTCCTCTAAATTATCCTTCTTCTTGACATATAATTTTTCAAAGTATCCTCTTATGATACTCTATTTCTGTGGGTTTGATAGTGATATCCCCTTCCTCATTTGTTATTTTGTGTATTTGCATCTTCTCTCCTTTTTTTTTTTCTTTAGTCTCATTAAGGATTTGTCAATTTTATTGATCTTCTCAGAGAACCAGCTTTTGGTCTTGTTTAATTTTTCTAGTGCATTCTTATTTTCTATTTCATTTAGTTCTGTTCTAAAATTTGTTATTTCCTACTTTCTACTTCCTTTTAGATTGGTTTGTTGTTCTTTTTGTGATTTCTGCAGGTGTACATTATATCTTTGGTTTTAGCTCTTTATTCTTTTTTGATATATGAATTTATGGCTATGAATTTCCCTCTCAATACAGCTTTTGCTGCATCCCTTAGGTTTTGCTATGTTGCCTTGTCATTTTCATTCATTTCAAGGTAGATACTGATCTCTTTTGAAATTTCCTTCTTGACCCACTGTTTTTCTTAGAATGTGTTGTTTAACTTCCATATCTTTGGGCCTAATCTTGTGCTCTGGCCCTTACTGATTTCCAGCTACATTCCATTGTGGTCAGAGAAATTACTCTGTTTAATTTCAATCTGAGTCCAGTTGAAAATTTTTCTGTGGCCTAGCATAGGTCTATGTTGGAGAATGTTTCATGTGCACTTGAGAAGAATGTTTATCTCATGGTATTTGTGTGTAGTGTGCTGTATATTTCTATTAGGCCCAGATTCTCTAGCGTATTATTCAGAGTCTTCGTTTCTTCATTGATTCTCTGTCATGATATTCTGTCTAATGATGATTATGGTGTATTAAAGTCCCCAGTATAATTGTAGAGTCATCTATTTCTCCACTTATATTCTAGAGTGCTTGCCTCATGTATTTTGAAGTGCCTTGGTTGGGTGCATAAATGTTTATGATTTTCCTTTCTTCTTGAAAGATTACCCCTTTTACTAATATATAGTGTCCATCTTTGTCTCTTACAATAGTTTTGGATTTGCTATTTTTATTTTTTAAATATTCTTAGATTTCAAAAATGTTACACAAAAAAATATAGAGATTCCCATATGCCCCATTCACCACACCTCGCACATTATCCCATGTAAACAACATCCTTCATTAATGTGGCACATTCATTGCAATTAATAAACACATTCTGTGACATTGCCATTGAGCATGGACCATAGCTCACATTGTAGTTTATATTCTCCCCCACACAATTTGGCAGGTTATGGGAAGATATATAATGGCCTACATCTGTCATGCAATAGCATTCAGTATGATTCCCAAGTCCCAAAAAGGCCTCTGCATTACACCTGTCTTTCCTTCCCCCTGCTGCTAGAGCCTCCAGTGGCCACTGCATCCACATCAGTATTGCAATTTCTTCCATTGCTAGAATCATAACAAGTCTATAGTGCAATATCAGTTTGTCCACGCTAGTCCATAGTTCATTCCTCAATACTGAGGATTCTGGTATGGTGATGTCCACTCTACCTCTGATTGAAAGGATGCTTTGATCCCAAACAGCCAATGGATGTGACTTATTGCTTGCAGTTGTAGGCCCTCTTCTTTCCTTGATATTATATTATCAACCCTCTCCTACTTTTTAGTTTTCCTGGGTGAGTCCAAAGAATTGGAGAGTGGCTTTTCAACTCTGTTGAGGCTCAGGGCCCAGCTGGCATATGGAGAGCCCAAAATCCCAAGACTTTTTGGTGTACACCAACCAACTTCAGCATGAAGGATAGTTTTAAATGGTAGGGATAGTTGAGCCATGTGTAGTGAAGCCATGACTGAATCCAAAGCTGTCACTTCAAGAGCACAACTCCAAAGTAGGGCACACTGGCAAGGCACCAAGTTCAGAGTTATCTGCCCTGACCATAGGGCCTGGGTTTCTATGAGATCTTGATGAGATGTGCATCTGGGATGACTTCCTGACACACTTTGAAATTTCTTAGTCATATAAACTCATTCGTCTTTAACTTTCCCCCCTTTTATTTGAGGTCTTTTTCTAGTTGTATTGCCGGATGGAGCATGGTAGCATTTCTTCAGTGCCAGGGAGGCTCATTTTCAGGAGTTGTCCCACACTGGGGGGAAGGTAATGCATCTACCTGCTGAGTTTGGCTGAGAGAGAGGTCACATTTGAGCAAAAAAGAGGCTTTCAGGAGGCAACAGTTAGGCACCTTACAACACTAGGCTAAGTTTCAATTTCAAGAGCAAAGTCTCACAAGCATAGTCATCAATATCAAAGGCCCATCATTGGACCATCCTCCTCCAGTCATTGCACCTGCACTTAGGGGACAGGTGCAGCTCTAGCTCCCTGCAGAAACTCAACTCCAATGATCCTCTCCTTCCCCAGTTGTAACCCTTCTGTGACCTAAAGCTTCTTTAAAAATGGACCCAACAAAATAGCCAAATATATTTTTTAAAAATTAAATAATGGTAGCTTTAAATATAATGAATAAAATACATAAAAATTTAAAGAAAACTAAAAATGAAATTTTAAAATTAGGATATTAAAAAATAATGAAATATATTTAAAAATTTTTTTGTTATTTTGCCTTTCATCACTGTAATATATGTTGTCTTGTATGCACAGTGACATTTTCTTCCATTTATTCCCCGGTGTCTTAATTTTTTTCATTCTGTTTTCACCTGTTTTAGGTCACAGTAAAGTCACATACAGAATACAGTGGACTCCCATATACCCAACATCATCCTCCTTTTCCCCCTTCCCATATCAAGACCTTTTTATATGTGGATTGTACATTTGTTATAACTGATATACAAATGTGAAACAGCTTCTAACCATGGTCAATGGTTTACATTGTGGTTTACATTTTAGACTGTACACTTTAACAAATTTTGATGATAATTAACATGGCCTGTATCCATCATTGCAAGATCATGTAGAATGCTTCCATTGCTTACTAAATATCCCCTGTTGCATCTATTCTATTCCTCCATCACCTTCCCCTTGGTGCCCATGGTGGCCATCAGGCTTAACTCCTTGGATGACAAGATTCATAGGTACTTGGAACAACACTGAGGTTTTGACACACTGGTTTGTCCTCCACTAAGAGGAACCACCTATGCTCTTGAGATAGTCCCAACCCTCTGTTTGAGAGCAAATCAGTCTTCTGCAGGATGTCCAGCTCCCTGTAGATAGCTGCCCTGATGCCTCCTGCTCTGTGAATTCCCAAAATACTTCACTCAGGCAGGATCTTGCCCCCACTCAGCTGTTTTCTGTGAGAGAGTTGGTGAGTGCTCTTTTCAACCAATGTCATCTTGCCACTCAAGATTTACTTTTATAAATGATCTAAATAAAATTTATTCTTGCTTTGTGAGAAAAGACAATCTGGAGTAATTTTACATTTTTCAGCAAAAAATATTCTTCGGTATTTTTCTTCCCATAATCTCTCCATTTTTCCCATCCCCATCTCTTAAAACTTTCTGTTTCTGAGATTTTGCTCTTTCTAGACATTTAAGGGAAACCACAAAGTATTTGCTCTGAATGTGTGTCACTTATTTCATTAGAATGTTTTCAAGTAAATTCCATGTTGCAACATGTCTCAGAATTTCATTCTTTCTTGAGGCAGAATAATATTCTATTTTGTTTATGTACCACATTTTATTTTGAAATCATTTGTCAATGGACATTTCAGTTGTTTCCACCAGAAACCATAAGCAAGAGTGATAGGAGCCATAACTAAAACTCAAAATTCAGGTCCAAACCAGATCATCAGGATTTCTTCCTTACCCATCACTAAAATTCTTTTCTGAACATGTTTTACAGACTGTCAAACTCAGCTGGAGGTGGGGGACTGTAGGGGTATATTTTTCATTTGCTTCTAAGGTACTTTCCAAACATGGAAGAATATGTACTCTCAGGTAGCTTCTTTATGGAAGAAAATATACTCCATAGAGGTTCTGACCTACCAGTCATCATCCTATATGAGACAAGAGGAGCATATCTAAACATAATTCAATCTGAGGCAGAGCTGGACTGACACAAAAACCTCCCATTGAGAAATAAGTGCTCATTGAATGACTTGAAAATTTTTCATTCAAGTAAGTCCAACAAATATTGACTAATAAAATAATCTCCATTCCATACCTAACCAGAAGCCTGATAAACAGTAAATATTATTCCAACCACTTGACTCTGAGTCTAAACATAGTCCATTCTTTGTACTCCAGTGCTGGAGCACATATTCTAGAAAGATTAACTTGTAATTATTAAGGATGCATAGACTTTCATTCCCAGGTCTACAGTTTCTTTTTAAAAAATTGATTCCATAAATCCAATGAGAAATGTGAACATACTTCATAAACTAATTAGATTACTTATGAAATTTCTGTCATTTTTATGCAAATGAATAAACAAAATATTAGAAACAGATCAGAAGTGTTAGTTAGTGATCATACCTTCATAGAATTTTCACTTCCCTAATTGAAAAATTTTAATATCTAATTTTTTCCACAAGTAATTTTTATCTATACCTATTTATATCATTAAATGTTTGTTCTGTGATACAATATGCTTATCTAACATCACTGTCTACCCTCAAGTAATATTATGCCACTTTATAATTGATGAAACATATTACATTATGTTTTTATTCATGTCATTTTGATATTTTTGTCATGCATTTTTACATTTTTTTGCTGTAAATCCAACACTATATTAACTTTGCCTTAAATTAAATATTTTAAAAGATTGTAAAAAGAAAAAGTAAAGCCCTTAATGTTTTTACAAATAATTACCATTTCCATTGTATTCATGTTTTAATAGATCTGACATTGCATTTTATATTATTTACATTCTGTCTTAAGAGCTTCAACATTTCTTATAGTGAAGGTCAGCTAGACACAGATTTCTTAGACTAGTCTAAACAAAATTTTTAAATTGATTCTGATATTAACAATATTTGTGCTCAATAAATAATTCTAGGTTAACATTTTTTTTGAAGTACTTTAAACATTTCTTTCCATTGTCTTATTTTGGTCATTGTTTCTCATAAGCACTGAGTAAAGGTTTTAGTTTTTGTGACCCTGTTTTTAATGCGCTATTTCTCTGACTGCAGTATTTATTTAATCATTTTCTATTATCTGCCCTTGTTTAGTTTTCTTTGTGCTTACAGTGTTTGAGATACTTTGAGCTTCCTGTGTCTTGAATTTATATTTTTATTAAATTTGGAAAATCCATGCCATTATTTCTTCCAAATATTTGTCAACTATTGTCCATTCTAGGTGTGAAAATTTATATAATTTAGATAATGATATTGATTTATAATTTATTAGGACTCTTTTTGTCATTTTCCCCCTTTTTATCTCTTGGTCTTCAGTTGTATAATTATATTACTGTCTTAATTTTCAAAGGGATTTTTTATATTTAAGATTTATTATCAATTCTAAAATATCCATTTTTGGGGTTTAATTTTCTATTGCAATTTCTTAGAGTTCCTTTTTTTTTTTCATTTTCTTTTAAATTTTTGAGCACATACTGAGATTCTCAAATTTGGTTTTCCTTTCCCATGCAATTGTTATTTGTCTGGCTCTGTAGAGAATTTCTGTATTCACATGCAGCTTAAATATCAGTCTCAATGGATTTACTGGGCATGTTTCTGAAGATCCTTTCTGTACCACTTTTATTTATCCAGGGCCGTGCCCCCAAATTCCAATTATGTCAATGGCCCCAAATTCTGATCTTTGTCTCCACAGATCATTAGCAATTTCATGTTTTTGTGGGCTCCTGTTTTCTGTGCTGAATTTCAGAAAGCTCATGCAGACAGAAGTGATAATAATGGCTGAGTTCTTTGTTCTTTTCAACAAACACATTCCAGCATTGTCTGTTCTTTGATGCACAAGATAATAATTTCAAATGTTTTCTTTTTTAGAGATAAGTTATTATTTCAGTATAAAACATCAGTTCACAAAAATTTTAAAAATATTGATTGGAGAGTAACACAGGTAATATTAAGAACATCATTAGAAAGAGATTTCTGTGATCACAGCAAGAGATAATTCTTAAAACTGTATTGTGACAGTGGACAATAAGTGGCTTATTAGACTCTTATTAGACTAATAAGCTAAATGTCATAAAGCTTTTGAAAAATTACATGTGTGCAGCAAGGCATATAAAGACCTCAATTTATTTTCATAAATCTAGAGGTATAGGGTTAATTTTTATTTGAAAAGCTGGTGTTTTCTATGGAATATCATGAGTTCATTTATGGGATTTATCATTTTTTTTCCTTTAAGAAGTTCAAATGAAAGTGATGTTAAGTTGAGGTATATAAGAATCTGGTGATTTTACAAACATGAAATTGCTGATTTTTAAATTATATTTAAAATAAATTATTGTTTTCCTCAATATTTTTGTTATTCTTTTTTCATTTAATATTTCCATAATATCATCAATCATATTTTGTGTCTTTAAGATTTATTTTGCCTTACTTTATATATTTTACAACGTTTATTGTCCCAATAATCAATGAAAAGTCAATGTATATAACTTAAAATATATGTCTGCTTATTTTTCTTCTAGCCATGGTGTATAATTACATTAATTCAAGTTATGTATTCATATTCAATTGATTATGCTTTTCATTTTGGCAAATTCAAAACTGAAGTTTTTGCCTCTCAAATTTATATCCTTTGATAGTGCTTTACTTCAACTTTCATAATTATACAAATTCTTCCACAAAGAGAATATGTATAGTACAGTTGAAGCATAAATTAGGATTGCCATTTTCTGCATGCCATATTTCTGAACAAAAGTAAAGTTTTAACATATGCTGTTTTTAATGATTGGTTCCAATTATCAAAAGAAAATGGAAGTACTGGTATGCAATGGAGTCACGTGTATGCATATTTTAGGGAGATCCTCTGAAACACCTCCTATTATTCTCATGGAGCATGAAAATATTAACAGAAAGCTGTAATAAGCCTGCACAGAAATTACTATTAAATGTTATTATACCTTCATTATGAGGGCTTGAATTTTTCTACTAACAAAGTTTTCCCCCAACAAATGATGCCTGTTTGCGTGTGGACAAATGGAATAGTCAAGGAAAGTGTGATAAAGAACAGGGAGAAATGGGCTTTTACAGAAAAGAGGATTTCAGGAGTTTCAAATATTCTTCCTTGTTTTATTCTGTATATGTTTTCTATGTCCTTCAATATTTTCCTCTCTTTTACCATACCATTTTCTTATGATTTTTGTTAAGTTATCATTCCCATACATTAGAATTCATCCATTTAAAATGTACTGTTTGACAATGTGTATTTATCCACATATTTCTGCAACCATCAGCAGTGTCTAAATTTAGAAATTCCTGCTCATTCTAAAAGGAAACTCAAACCTGTTAGCAGTCGCTTCCCACCTCCCCCAACTGAAACCCCTCCATCACAGTCCTTAACCGTCAGTAATCTAATTTCTATTCCTTAATTATTCTGGATATTTCAAGAAAATTGAATGCTACAATATTTTGAGACTGTTTTTTATTTCACATAGCATAATGTTTTCAAGGTTCAACCTGTTGTAGTATGTGTTAGTATTTCATTTTTTTAAATTGCCAAATAATATTTCATTGTATAGATATTTCAAATTGTCTTAACTATTCATATTTCATGGGAGAGGAGATTTTCCCATTTTTTTTCTTTATTAAGAAAATTACTTTGAATATTCATGTATCTTTTACTGGGTGGACTTATGAATTTTTTGTTTTGGTATGCACCCAGAAATGAATTGCTAGATTATATCATAACTCTATGTTTAACATATTGAGTTAATGCAAAACTATTTTTCAAAGTTGTTTTGTCATGTTGCATCCCTTTTATCTGTGAATGAGGATCTAATATCTCCACATTCTCACTGACACTTGATATTCTTTTTTATTAAAACCAGAATGTGTGAAGTGATACCTTTGGCGCATTTAATTTGCATTTCCTTAATGGATAATGATGCTGAGAATTTTTTGATGTTCTTATTGGTCATTTCTCCTTTGGATATTCCTTTTCAATTGTATGCCCAATTTTATTTGGGTTATTAAAATTTTATAAGGAATTGTGGGAAGATATCAGTAGGTTAGATAGGCAGGGCTCAACACTCTCACAAAAACAACAGAGAAATAGCCAAAAGCTGGGTGAGGGACCTGGTTTGGGGTTAGCAGACCAAAAGAGTGCTTCACAACTCCCAGGAGAGTGAGAGACAGAGAGATAAAAAACCCAAAACAAAAGTTACCAAACTCCCTTGGCACCAGGAAAGATTGCCTCCACTACCCCCAAGATATTAAACTGGAGTAAAACTCCTGGCTCTCTGCAGCCAACTGACAGGGGAACAGACACCTTCCGCACTGTAAACTGTTGAAAAGGAAAAGAGAGGTGGAGTTGGAGGGCTTTTCTTCAATGAATATGGTCATCAGAGCCTGCTTTGAATCTCAGACCTGGCTAGACTAACACAAGGGAAACAGAAAAAGATACACCTCCATGGAAAGGTGTGCCAATGAGCACCATCTACTGGCCATTCTGGAAATTGCATGGACAAAAACTGATGATGGTACTCTGTGCTCTAACACCTGGGAGAAAATTGTGACCCATTAATGAGATTCTGGTACAATTTTGATAACTTAAGCTATACAATTTAAAGACTTAGAATAAGCCAAACAAAATATCAAAGAAGAGCTGTGAGAAAAAAACAGAAGGCAAGAGAGAGGATTTGGTCATCAGAGTAAATTCACCAACACATTCAGTAGCCCAGATATCAGCAAAAAAAAAAAAAAAAATTATAAACCATACTAGAATGCAGGAAGAGATGGTCCATTCAAACTAACAAATAAAAAATGAATATCCAGAAGACAAACAGAATTTAAGAAAATTAATCATTGATAATCACACAAATATCCTAAAGCAATTCAAAGAATTAAAAGAAAATATGATTAAAGAGATAAAAGATATTGACAAGACACTGCATGAGCATAAAGAACAATCTGAAAGCCTGAAAAGAAAGGCAACAGACATAGTAATGAAAGTCACATTGGATGAGATTAAAAATATATTAGAGGCACATAAGAGCAGATTTGAAATGCTTGAAGACAGAATTACTGATTTTAGAAGACAGAATATCTGACCTGGAAAATATAGGAGAACAAAAAGAGGAGAGAAGAAATGGAACAAAGTCTCAGAATTGAATGAAAATGAAAAACACACACATATGCTTGCTTTATCAATATCTCAGAATAGGAGAGAATGGAAAAGGTGCAGAAAGAATATTTGAGGAAATAATGACTGAAAATTTTCAATCTTTTTGAAAGACATAAATATCAATATCCAAGAAAGATAATGCACCACAAAGAGAATAAAGATGAGGAGACCTACCCTGAGACACTTATTCAGAATGACAAATATCAGAGGTAAAAATTATTCTGAAAGCAGCAAGAGAAAAGCAAAGCATCACATAAAAGAGAAACTCAAGAAGATTAAGTGCTGACCTCTCCTCAGAAACCGTGGCGAAGAAAGTGGTGTTATGTATTTAAGGGACTGAAAGAGAAAAAACGGTCAGCCAAGAATTCTGTGTCCAGCAAAGCTGTACTTCAATAATGAAGGTGAGTTCAAAGTCTTCACTGAAAAACAAAAACTGAGAGAGTAGGTTGTCAAAAGACCAGATTTACAAGAGATAGTAAATGAAGTGCTACAATATAAAAGGAAAAGTAAAGGTGAAAAAATTGGAAAAGCATGTAGAAATGATGATTATTAGGAATGGAAAATCAAAGAGTAAAAAGACAAACAATAGTAAAATATGTGAACAGAAAGCCAAAGGACAAAATGGATGAGGTATATAATGCCTTTACATTAAAAATGTTGACTGTTAATGGCTTGAACAAAAGGCATAGACAGATAGGTTGGATAAAATAAGATGAACCATCTATATGTTGTCTACGAGATACTGACCTCAGATGTAAGGACACAATCAGGTTAAAAGTGAATGGTTGGGAAAAGATATTCTATGCAAATAATGACCAACAAAGAGTGGGAGTGATGATAGAAATATTGGAAAAAATTGATTTTAAATGCATAGCTCTTATAAGGGATGAAGAAGGTCATTATATATTAATAAAATAATTATACTAAATAATTATACTAAATATTTATGCACCCAATCTAAGTGTCCCTAAATATATAAGGTATACACTGGCAAAGCTGAAGGGGAAATAAAGGTCTCTACAATAATATTTGGAAATGTTAATATACCACTCTCAGTATTGAATAGAATATCTGGATAGAGGACAAGTAAAGAAACTGAGAGCTTGAAACATATGATAAGTAAACCAAATCTAACAGATATCTATATAGCATTTGAACCCAAAACATCAGGTTATGTTGTCTTTTAAAGTGCTCACGGGTCCTTTTCCAAAATGGACTATATGTTTTGTCATAAGACTAGTTTCAATAAATTTTAAAAGATTGAAATTATTCAAAAAACTTTCTCTGGTCTTAATGGAATGAAGCTTGAAATCAATAATGGATGGAAAAAGGAAAATTCATAAATATATGAAGATAAAACAATACACTCTTAAGTAATCAGTGGGACAAAGAAAAAATTTCAAGTGAATTCATCAAATATCTTGAGATGAATGAAATGAGAACCTATGGGACACTGCAAACTCACTGCTGATAGGGAAATTTATAACCCTCAATGCTTACATTATAAAAGAAGAAATAGCCTAACTTGAAGATGTAACTGCACACCTGGAGGACTTAAAAAAGAGCAGCAAACTAATTACAATGAAGATGAAGGAAAGAAATAATAAAGATCAGAGCAGAAATAAATGAAGTTGAGAACAAACAATAGAGATAATCAACAAAACCAGAAGATGGCTCTTTGAGAAGATCATTAAAATCTACAAACCCTTAGCTAGACTGACAAAGAAAAAAAGAAAAAAGATGGAAACAAATAGAATCAGAAATGAGATGGGGAAATTACCACTTACCCTGCAGAAATAAGAGAGATACTATGAAAAACTGTATGGTAAAAAACTATGCAATTTAGATGAGATGGATAAGTTCCTGGGAACACAAGACCAACCTATGCTGATCACAGAAGAAATAGAATACCTCAGCAATACAATCACAAGTGTAGAGATTGAAACAGTCATCAAAAACCACTCAAAGTTGAAAATATGGACCAGATGACTTTACAGTTGAATTCTACCAATCATTCAAAGATAATCTAATACCAGTCTTGCTCAAACTCTTCCAAAGCACTGAAAGGAAAGACTTCTACCAAACCCATTCTATAAAGCCAACCTCACACTAATACTAAAACCAAATAAAGAAACTACAGAAAAACAAAATTACAGAATAACATCCCTGATAAATATATATGCAAAATTTTTAACAAAATACTTGCAAACAGACTCCAAAAGAACATTAAAAGAATTGAACAACATGTTCAAGTGCATTTTATCCCAGGTATGCAAGCATGTGTCAACACAAAGAAATCAATTAGTGTAATAAACCACATTTATAAGTTGAAGAAGAAAAATCAGATGATCCTTTTGATTGATGTAGAAAAAACATTTGACAAAACACAGTACCTTTTCTTGAAAAGAAAATTTCAAAAGATAGGTATTGAAGGTTTTTTCAATATGGTAAAGTGCATATATGTAAAACCTACAGCTAGTATTGTACTCAATGGTGAAAGCCTGAAAGATTTCCTGCTGAGAACAGGAATAAGACAAGGATGTCCACTGTCATCACTGTTATTCAATATTGTGATAGAAATTCTAGTTAGAGCAATTAGGCTAGATAAAAATATAAAAGGCACACAGGAAAAGAAGAAGAAAAGCTTGAATTATTGCTGGTGATATGATTCCATATCTAGAAAATCTTGAAAAATCCACAACAAAGCTACTAGGTCTAATGGATGAGTTCAACAAAATCAAAGGATACAAGTTTAATACCCAAAATTCAATATCATTTCATACAATACTGATGTGCATTCTGAGAATACTGGAACAGGAAAAAATTCCATTTAAAAGAGAAAGTAAATAATCAAATATTTTGGAATAAACTTAATGAAGGACATAAAGTATTAGAAAACTACAAACCATTGCTCAATGAAACAGAAAGAGAATTCAATAAATGGAGGGACATTACGTGTTCATGGATTGAAGACTAAATAACTTTAAGATGACAATTCTACTCAAACTGATTTAGGTTCAACACAATCCCAATAAATATCCCAACAAACTTTTTTGAAGAAATGAAAAAACCTATCATCAAATTTATTTGGAAGGGTAAGGGGCAATGAATAGCCAAAAAGCCCTCAAATAAGAACAAATTTGGAGGAGTCTCACTTACAGATTATAAAGCATATTGCTTACATACAGTGTTAAAAACAGCATGGTACTGGCATAAAGACAGACATATTCAAGAAATCAGAAATACACCCTCACATTTACAGTCAAGTGACTCTTGTCAAGGCTGTCACGCCCTCCTAGCTGGGCCAAAACAGTCTATTCAAATAAATGGTGCTGGGAGAAATATATATCCACATCCAAAAGGAAGAAAGAAGCCACTATTTCACATCATACACCAAAAGTAACTCAAAATTGATTGAGGACCTAAATATAAAACCTACAATGCTAAAACTCCTAGAAGAAAATGTAGGAAAATATCTTCAAGATCTAGTGGTAGGCAGTAGTTTCTTAAACCTTACAACAAAAGCCTGAAAAACAAAAGAAAAAAAATAGATAAATGGGACCTCCTGAAAATTAAACACATTTACACCTCAAAGTACTTTGTTTAAATGGATGAAATGACAGCTGACTCAATGGGAGAAAGTATTTGGTGATCACATATCCTATAATGGTTTTGCATCCACGATATATAAGGAGATCATACACTTCAACAATAAAAAGACAAATTACCTAATTTAAAAATGAGCACATGACTTGAAAAGACAGTTGTCTAAGGAAGAAGTACAAATGGTAAAGAAACACATGAAAAAATGTTCAACATCACTAGCAATTAGGGAAATGGAAATCAAAACTATGATATATCATTGCACACCAATGAGACTGGCCACAATTAAAAATGTCAGAAAACTATAAATGTTGGAGAGAATGTGGAGAGATAGGAAAGCTTATTCAATCTTTGTAGGAATGTAGAATGTAACGTCCACTGTGGAACACCGTTTGGCAGTTCCTAAGGAAGTTGAATAGAGACATGCCATGTGACCCAGAAGTACCATTTCTATGTATATATTCAGAAGACCTGAGAGCAGTGACTTGAATAGACATCTTCACAGTGATGTTTACAGAGGTGTTATTTACAACAGCCAAAATCAGAAACAACCCAGGTTTTCAACAACCGATGAATGGGTTTAAAAAATCGTGCAGTATACACATGAAGGAATATTCTCCAGTGATAAGAAGAAATGAAGTCATGAAGCATATGGCAACATGGATGAACCTGGAGGACTTTATATTGAGGGAAGCAAGCCAGACACAAAAGGACAAATACTGTATGATAGCTCTATTATGGACTAAATATATTATGTAAACTCATGGAATTAATAAATAGAATATAGGTTACCAGAAAATAGAAAGATAGCAGAGAATGGAAAGCTGAGGGTTAATCTGTACACAACTGGTTAAAATGTTGTTTGTAAATCTTTGGAAATGAATGTTAATGGTGATAGCATATCATGCTTTTTGTGACTAGCAGAGATATTCTATGGGTATGAGAGTGGTTGTAAGGGAAAGCCTAAGGACATATGTATTACTAGAAGGAAAGCAAAAAAATGTAATGGGAAATATAACACAGTGAAACCTCATGTAAAATACAAATATGGGTGATATTGCATATATAAGACTGTTTACACAATATGAATTCAGATACACTAGAGAGAAGTAAACAGAACATCAGTTATGTTAAAAAATTATCATTGAGTTGTACAAAATTTTTATATATTATATTTGTAAGCTCAAAGCCAGTGTATTTTAGACTGAACTGCATTTTCTAGATATGACCTGGAATATATTTTACCATTTGCTAAGGTGCTTTGTGACATTCTTGATAATGTCATATGGACATGAAAGTTTTATTTTCATTTTACTCACAAATTCTATTTTTGTTTTTGTTTTTTCTGCTTATGGTGTTATATCTAAGAATCCTAGGCTTAATATATGGACATAAGTTATTGCTTTTGCAGTATTTTTAGCATTTTTATAGTTGTATCTCTTATCTATAGGATTATAATCCACTTTTAGTTAATTTTTGGGTTTGATGTGATAACAGAGATCAAATTCTTCTGCTAGCCTTTAGATATCCAGTTGTTCCAGCACCATTTGTTGAAAAGACTACTATTTTCCCAACTGATTTGTTTTGGGCCCCTGATGGAGGATAATTGTGCATAAATATTTCTGATTATTTCTAAACTATCAATTCTCTTTAATGCTAATTTAAAGGGAACTTTATTCTCAATTTCATTATTTTAACTTATTTTTTATTTGCCATTTATGCATTTTTAAGTGTTACAGTTTAGGACATTAATTACATATACAATGTGTGCTGCTATCACCAGCAAATATTACCAAAGTTTTTTCATCATTCTAAATAGACCTCTGTCCCCATTAAACAATAATTCCCATTGCCCCTCTCCTGTCATCCCCTGGTAACCTCAAACCTAATTTCTGTCATTGTGAATGATCTTATTCTATATATTTCAAATAAATGGAAAAATACAACAATTCTGTTTTGTCTGGATTACTTTGCTTTGTATAATGTTTTCAAGATCAATTCATGTTAAACATTTATCAAATTTCAATCCTTTTAATGAGGAATAATATTCTCTTGTTTTTCTATTTATCTGTTGATGGACATGAGTTATTTTTAACTTTTGGCTATTGCAAATAATGCTTCTATAAACATTGATATACAAGTATATGATTCTTGTTTTCAGATTTTGGGGTACATATCAAGGAGAGGAAGTGCCGGGTCATATGGAATTCTTTAGTTAGCTTGTTGAGAAAATACCAAACTTGCTTTCCTCAGTAGTTACACCATTTTGCCTTACAACCAACAATATAAAGTATTCTGATTTCTCAACATCCTCATCAAAACTTGTTATTTTGCATTTTTTACATAATAGCCTTCTGAGTCATTGTAAATTGGGATGTCACTGTGATTTTGATTTGCAGTTCTTAAATAACTAATTATAATGAGCATAATTTCATGTGTTTATTGAACATTTGTATATGTTCTTTGGAGAAATGTCTGCTAAAGTCTTTTGTCCATATTTTAATTTGGTAATTTGTCCTATTTTTTGTGGAATTGTAGGAATTTTTATTTATTTATTTATTAAAGAAGTTGTGAGCTTGCAAAATAATCATGCATAATATGCAGAACTCTTATATACCACCCCTCCACCTTCATCTTGCATTGTTGTGGAAAATTTATTATAAATTATGAAAGAACATCATCAAAATATTACTTCTAACTATGGTCCACAGGTTACATTTTGTGTGTTTTTCCAACTTCCTTATTATTATCATCATGTATTAGCATTGCACATTTGTTGTAGTTCAGAAGAGAATGTTTTCATATTTGTACTGTTAACCAGAGTCTATCACCGACCACATGGTTCACTGTGTTATACAGTTCCATGATTTGTACAATCCATCAAAAATGTATACTCAGTGACTCTCAGTTTTATCACAGACTTGTGCTATCATCCTTTCAGACAATGTTTTCATTACTTCTGAAAGACAGATACATATATATATGTATCTATATATATATATGGTGTTTCTTTTATTAACCTTCTTATTTAACATTTCTGAATAGCTTCATTTGTTCTTGTGAATTTGTGTTTCCATTCATTGTCATTTTTTATTCTAATATACATTTGTCCCTACCTCCTGATATTGTCAAGTATATTTCAAGTTTATCTCTTAAAACTAATTTTCTACTTCACTATGAATAATAGAGCTACAAATTGCATCAACAATGAGATGTTTTGCCCATAAGTTTAATAAGAATTAGTAAATGACCATATGCTACACAGGCAATTCAGTATGTGAATAGAATGCTGTTAGCAGAAGTACAAATTGGTCATCATTTTGGTAAAGCTAATTGGTGGTATTTACAAATATGTAAAATCCACTTTATCAATTGAAATCTAACAACTTATTTAAAAAACGTATTTTCATATGTGAACAAAAATGGAGGTACAATAATAGCATTCAAAATATTCTTGAAACTTAAGAAGATTGTTCTTGAGAACTCTCTATTAGGTACTCTATTTCATATAAAACTATTTTGAAAGAAGAGGGTGAAATTAAAGCAGACTTGTTTTGCACATACTTGTCAAGTCTCACATGATTCAATTTCATTGGTAATATTTTAGATTAATGACATATTTAATCTCACACAGAAGCCCAATAGACACCCAACGCAGACAACAGATGTGAAAATATATATGCAAACAATGTCTGGAGATAATTGTCTCCTGAATCACTCACTATATGTGTTTTTGTTCCTATGGTTGTCACACAGCTAACACAGTTCTGTAGTGACTGATTCCATTTCAAAACATCACACAGTTTTCTTCAGTTGGATACTGACTGGTTATCTTTTAGGTCCCTTTGTGATTTTCCACCAACAGTGGTAAAATCCCAGATTGAATTTTAAAAGTGTTTTGGAAAAGGTCAAAAATAAACAAGAAGGCATAATGAGTGGGAGTGAAAGACCTACTGTTCTTAGCATGGGATGTGAACAAATAGACAGACTTTTAGAATTTATTGAATATTTTTTTTCTTGATACAACAGCAAAAAAAAATGTACAAACCAGGAAAGTTTAAGGCAAGTCCTCAAAGAGGGGAACTGCTTGTTTTCTAGCATTATTTTACTCTGACCAAGTTTCCAATTTTTTTCTCTTGGCACTTGGGTAACATAAATGGAATCCAAAACTCAAACGAGTTATTGTCATTAGGAATATTCCCCTCTGCTTCAGTGTTTTCACACCTGTCTCCTACAGTCACATGTAACAGCAGTACAAAGCATTGTAACTGCTGCAGGAATTATTGTCTACAGAACCCAGATGTTCTTAGTATTGTGTATTATTGTTTTGCAAACTCATAACTTCTCTAATCAATATATGTAAGTATTATTTAAAAAAGCAAACACCTGGTTTCCTCTTGTGTTTTGCTGTTGGCTGTGCCTGTCTCTCTATTGCACACCATTCTACAACTTCAAGATTCACAAAGTAATAGGCCACTATGACATTTTGCTCTTCACTACATACCGCTAATTTGCCTGGAACAACAACAACAAAAATCAGTCCAAGACCCAGTTCTCTGGAGATATTAAAATGAAATTAAACAGGAGGGCAATAAAGGACCCACAGCATCATTGTTCTTTGGATCAAGACACTCTCTAATATACATAACGTTCATGTAAATGCCACCAGGAAAGGATGCCATAGTAGGTCTCCCCTCTTTCCTGAAACATTGGTTTCTTAAAGTCAGCTTGTTTTTGTATACACAGCCATTAAATTTTACATAGTCTTAACATCACTGCCAATTTTAAAACACAAACAGGTAGGAAACTCACTGAAAGGGTCATGAGGCACCTCTCTGGGTGCCCTTGAGAGTGTACCTGGAAATTGCAACCTGATGTGTTGTTCAGTTCCTAGATCTTTTGCAAAGTCAATCCAAAGTATAGGAGCTAATCAAGACCAAAATACAGTTGTAAGTAAACCTCGCTTTGTGATCAAGGGGGAGTTCTATTGAATCAAAGGTACACAGGAATTCCCTGAAACACTCATCTAAGAATTGATTTTTTTTCTCATGATTGAAAAATTCAGCTTAAAATAATGATGCTAGCTTTTTCCTGAATAAACCTTTCTCCCCATAATTCTTTTTACAACTTCCTTTATCTGCTTGTTTCTAAGATTATAGATTATCAGATTCAAGAAAAGAGGGACTATAGAATAGAACACAGATGATCATGTCCTGAATTGTCCTGAATTGTGGGTGAGTTGGAGTTTGGCTTCACATACACAGCAGCACCTGAGATGAGAAAGACATTCACCATGAAGATGTGAGGGACACAGATGGAAAAGCCTTTCCTTGCTCACCCCTAGTTGGAAACTTGAGCACAGTAGAAAATACATGAATATAAGACATGATGATGAAGGCAAAGTGGCCACAATCAATCACAATTAAAGAGATGAAAATTAAATTTCATTGTTTAAGGTATCAGAGCAGGAGAGCTTCAAAAGAGAGTGGACATCACAGAAGAACTGCTGGACCATGTTGGACTGACAGAAGGGCAGCCAGAATGTGTTGCCAGTATGGAATCCTGAGTAGGCCAGACCACTGAGTACAGAGGCCAGAGTCATCCGGGCACAGACCTGAGGGATCACGACCAAAAGGTAGTGGAGGGGCTGGCAGATGGCCACGTAGTGGTCATGGGCCATGATGATGAGCAACAGCAGCTCTACCATAGCAAAGAAAAACACAAGGAAGATCTGAGCTGTGCATCCAGGATTGGAAATTGCTGTGTTGTCAAGCAGGAAGATGACACATGCCTTGGAGACCATGACAGAAATAGTAGCACATGTCTAAGACAAACAGATTCCTAAGGAAGAAGTACATGGGGGTGTGAAGTTTCCCATTGAAGTTGATCACTGTGACAATGAGAAGATTCCCCATCAGGGTTGCCAAGTACATCAGTAGAAATAGCATTGCATGTAAGACTCTGAGCTCCCACATATCAGAAAATCTTGTAAGCAGGAATTCAGTCACTGTAGTGGAGTTGGGCATCTTGGGAAAATTTCCCTTGGCCATGAAGCATCAGACAAATAATCCCTAAGAAACATGGAGGATCCACATGTAGAAGGAATTAGCCTAAGCATATTTATTGCCTCACATTAATCCATTTTTATTCTATTAAAATATTTTAGTCAGTAGGTTATAACATAATGCTTCCTCTTGCTCCTTTGGTCTCCCTGCTTTTTACATTTGTTTCCAGAAAAAGGTTAGCAGTAAAATATAATATTTATGAGCTTGGGAATATGTTTGCATTTATTTCTATCACTTGCAAGTTATGAAGTGGATCTACTAGAATTTAAAGATTTGCCTAGAAGATTAAAAAATGTAATATAGGTAATTTCTATGCATCCCTTCTCATTATTAAAGCTCCATGAATGTTAATATTTATGATAATATGATGACTTTGTAGAATATGAGTAGAGATCAGAAGGTACTATTTATTCATAGCTTATTAAAATATAATAATTATAATCCATTCTGTGACCACTAAATGTTTCCTGTTAAATGCTATCATACATTTCTCATGCTTCTCCATGTACTCCTTGTGTGTACACAGGTGCTTAGTTTTCTCTGTTCAAAAGAAACACTTGCAGCTCTTGATAGGTAGATATTACCTGTGGGGGAAAATATTTATATATTATTAATATCAGGTTCACTAAATTAATATTTTTATTCTTCTGTTTTGTGTCATATACTGTTATGTTTTCCTATAAACCTGAACATATTTCAGAACTTTAATAAGCTGGTATAAAAAGACATTGCTTGACATGTGGGTCATTAATGGTTGTTATACTCACACCTGATTCCTTCATAAATTTCCTTTTCACAATTGCCCTTAGTGAAACCCTTACTTAACCCTCAAATGCAGAATGTTTTCTTTTGAAGTTCCTTCAGCTTTGAATGATATTTTAACTCATGTCATCAAAATGGGAACGGTTTTCCTTGTTGCCTTGAAACCACAGAATGTACATTTTCAGGCTTGATTATCTAGTGCTCTCTAATTCTCAGTGTTGATGCACTCCACTTTCCTGCTCTGTGTTCCCTTTTCTCCTGACAAATGTGACTACTTCTAAAGTAGCTCCGCTGACTATAAGCAGGCAGGACACCTGTCACTTTCAGATTGAACTCCTGATCTCAAGAATAAAACTTTTCTGTTTCTTTGCTCTTTTTTTAATTCAGGATCCTTCAAAAAACTACTTCAATAAGCAGTTGTTGTTTTTGTTTTATACCATTTACTGAAAACTTACTAATAGCATTTTATGATGAATCTGATTAAAAATAACTAACTTCACTATTTATAAGAAGCTCTAAGTTATTTAAGCCAGCTTCATGCAGAATTTGAGATCTTAAAAATAGTGGCTTAATATTTTTCCTCAAGAAATTCCATGTCAGGCTTCTACCATATTACAAAAATTCAACAGGATTTCACAGTTGGAACACAGTGAGCATATTTTATTTGTTATTTCACAATCACCAATCAATTGTAGGTTTCTAGTTTCAATTTATAATGTGTCAGCAGAGCTGGGTTAAAACTTTGTGGAATAAAGGAGAAGATATATTTTATATCTTGACTCCATCATTCATTTGCTATGTATGTAGATCTTCATATATACCTTTGAATCTCATTTTACTTTTCTGTAAAATTTGTAAAAATACCTACTTCATGAATTTTATATTTGTAAAAGTAATTAGAGATTCTCACAAAGGTAGCAAGGTTAATGAAAATTAAACCAATAATGCTAAGTTTAAAAAAGGTGGTGGGGAGTTAAACACTACATTTCTTCCATCTCAAATTCATATTGCTTTTATTTTTTTCAGAAGCAAACAAAGAATTATAGGAATGCCACCACTCTGAATTTGATAATACAATTTTCTTTTAAAAGAAGCATCACAACATAAAATGTTATGGGCATGTAAATAAAGATTGTTAAACTAAGACTATTCTTAAATAGTATACAGGGTACAAGAGGCTAACTCACAAAGTAATGTTCTCATGAGAAAACTACTTTATTGTACAAGTGTTCATATACATTAAATTGTAAAAACAAATTTTGCCTTTTCTGCATAGACTTAATGAATTAGAAGACATATTTTGATAATTAATATATTAATTTGTTTATTTATTAATTGAGACATGCTTGTAATCTTTAATTTATTTATATCTACCTTTAAAGATATTTTAGGGTGAATTATGTGCAAGCAGTTTTCTGGAAGCTGTAGAACTCAAGTATAAACAATGCTTACATGGTTTCCATGATATATTATGGGAAAGTCCTAGAATTATGCCTGAAGTGTAAGGGGTCATGTGCACTATTTATTTTTATGACAAGGATTCACTCATTCACTACATACTACCGACTGCATCTAGGAGAGTGCTGGGTAAAGAGAAAATAATACAAAAATAATTATTGAAATTAATTGATTTGCAATAGTACACATAAATCATTGTTTATATTCTTTTTAGGTAAAACACATTGATCAGAATTACATCTGTTTAAGTATAAATTTAAATTAGCATTCTGCATACAGAAGCTCTGGTCAGTGTGCAGAGCTTCCCCTCCCCCTTCTCCATCTGCTGCTGCAACCAACTCACTCTTTGCTTCCATGAACAGATATCTATTCTCCTAAAACTGCTTGAACTGAGTTTATTTCATTGAGTGAAAAAGAGGATGTTTGTCTCATTGTGTGAATACCTTTTATATTTATGTATTTATATTTTTTTTCATAGTTCCTTTTACAGTTTCTCTGAAAAAAATCAACTAAGCAGTGCAGGAAAGAAATGCAGGTGATTCTTGGAGGGAAGGGAAGGAAGAGAGAAAAAAAAGTTAATAAAAACATAGTCTCAAAAGTTAATTTTGATTATTACTTTTGCTGGATAGACACATCAAGATTTGTGACAAGGGTCCACCGATGTTTTACCTGGAGGCAAGGATGAATGGGTGTATTTGGTAGAGATGACTAAAATCCAGTCTGGAAGCTTTCTGTTGTAACTAGAGCTTTCATGTTAAGTTTTAAATCAAAAAAATAGGAAGTCCCTGGGAGGACAGGCTTTGGCACAATAATAGCCAGTGCCCATGGGTAATTTCTAAAAGATAATTGGTTCTAGATGGTTTGGTAAGAAGACCCAAGTAAAATATGTCCATGAACAGCACTTGTATATAAGATATATTAGTGCATTTGAATGTAGAAAAATGGTGTAGATTAGATAGATAATCATTTAGAAAGAAATTCACAGATCCCTTAATATTCTCAGTGCTCCTAAGGTGAAATACCTGTGGATCTTAGGGACCAAGGAGCAGAGAAGGAGGCCCAGAGCCTGGCCTCAGCCCAATCCCAGGAAACTGAAGTTTCCTGCTCATCTTGACAGTTTTCCTCTCAGGAACAGAGTGATTTTCACTAGTTAAATCAAACTCTTGGTATTACTAGTGATGACAATACAGTCTTTCTGAAATTGCCCAAAGCACTTATGAGCCTGGTGCCAAAGCCCAGCACAGAGGACTATGAGCTGGATGAGCATCATCACATTGCTTTATCTCTGATAACTCGGTTTCTCAACCTGTGAAACATTAACAATGGTGTCCACCCTCATGTGCCATTTGAGGGTAGGACTAAATGGAACATATAACCATTTGGATGAGTACCAGGCACGAAGTGTATACATTTTAGGAAGCGCTACAATAATTGTTCAGGCTTCATAATCATGATATATGAGGGCCATTTTTACCGTGTTAGGAATGTAGAAAGTCTCAATATGTTTCTAAGAGGTGCTCAGTACCTTTCTGTGATTGCTTTCCAGTTTCATTCACCTGTAATTGGACAACATACACTTTTTGATTTCAAACTACTCAACATACTCTTGAATGTACTTTCTATACCATTAGCAATTAGTCAACTACACTGTTCAAAACTTTTATACCTTTCCTGATGCCTGTCTCTTGATGATTACACTGGCTGAATTGTTTTACATATCCAAGTATAATTTTGATATTTCAAGTTATACTTTCTGATATAACATGTTAGACATTATATATTTGGTGAAACCATAATAATAGGTGAATAGTAATTTCACACTGTTTTGTCTACCATGATGCAAAATAACCTTAATATTGAGTCATGCATCTTGCCTTCAGGTGTACACTCTTGGATAAGAATGCAGCCTTTGATATTTTCAAATTGTATGTTCCCCAGAAAATCATGTTCTTAAAGCTAATCCATTCCTCTTTGTGAAAACCTATTTAAAATAGGGTATTTCGATGAGGTTGCTTCATTTCGGTCATGGTCCAGTGTGAGTCTTAATCCTTTTTAACGGAGTCTTTTATAAACAGGATGAATATGGAGTTAAAGGAGAGAAAACCACAGAATCAAGAAACTGGAAGGAATTAAACCTGAAAAAGAAGGGGGAGACCAGCATATATTGACAAGTCCTTTGCCACATGAAAGAGTTCAGGAATTCTGGCAGCCAGGCTTCCCAGAGATAGCATCTCTTGATGATGACTTGATTTGGACATTTTTCTCAGCCTCAAAACTGCAAGTTTGTGACCTAATAACTTTCTATTGTTAATGGTCAGCCCATTTTATGGTAGCTACATGAGGGGCTTAGCAAACTAAAATGCAGTAATATAGAAACAACAGCTTTTGGTTTGTGTTTAATATATAAATGTGTGTATATCTATAAATGTATATGTATATCTATATCCCCATTGTTGTAAATTTATTATCTATGTATACAGTTTGAATATATTTCAAACAGTCTTCCTTATCAATGGAAATGTCTTGTAGGTATTTTAAGTCTTATATAGGTAAATAGTAATGTGAAGATGATATTAATACCCTAAGTACAGTCTCTTCACATGGTGTTGGTTCAACTCTGCCATCAAGATGAAATTTGGGAAAAACATTCATTGACATCCCATCCCTCCAAGCATCAACACCCTCAATAATATATTATTTGACCATTGCTCTATAATGTCTTCAGTTAGTCATTCAACTTTTTCTAGATGTTATAGTGATTATATGTATGAGAGTTGGTCCTACAGTAATAAACTCAGGCTCTAGAAAAAGAATGGCGGTGTTTGTTATCTTTTGGTATATGCTTCCCATCAAGTTAAAGATATTCCATTCACTCCCTCCCCGCCCCCCCTGCCCCTGAGATGGCTCCCTTGTCTCTCTGCTGTTGTGTTCATTGGTCTTCTCTTGTTAGGAAGCACCAGGAAGCAACCTGGGAGGTGGGCACCCAATTGTTTGAGCCACATCCGCTCCATCCATTCAGTTTTAATTTGATGAAAGTTTTAGCTTGAATAAGCTTTGATATTTATTATTTTATCTTACAGTCAATGTGAATATTATGTAAGTTTTCTCTTTTATTCTGTTGTAAACCCAGTTCAAGGGTCTTAAATGAGATATAACAGCCACTTACAGATTATCACTTCAATCAAGAAAGGAACCGCTACCCCACCTCCCCCCAAAAAAGAAAAGAAAAGAAATGATAAGAAGAAAAAAGATCAAAATAAAGGACCTAAAAAAAAAAGATCAAAATAAAGGCCTAATTAACTGATTGAAGAAAATAATGGCAGTGATGGGAGTGTTTTGATCAACTTTCCATTGAGATCATTAGAACAAGGTCCAAATTAGGGATCATAATTACATAAAATAAAAGGGCAGGATACTTTCGATATTGCTGGGAGGGTCACTGTCTTAGTTTGGCAAAGTCTCCTGATGTGTGGACCTGGGCTGCGGGCGGTGGCGGCGGGCTGGTGGGCAGAGCCCCCAGAGCCAAGACACTCGCAGAAGCCAAAAGAAACCTTGGAGAGAAAAGGGGCTTGAGCAAAGGGCCCGCTCACTATCGCCGCCCCGGTAGTGGCCGGCACTGTGCTTAAACCCGCGACAAGGTGCTGGTGGCTGCTAAGTCGCTCTCTCACCCATGCAGCATTGTTTAATTAAAATAAAAAGCAAAGAACAAAAAAGGAAATCTCTATGAATAAATCTCTGGCATAGCATGATAAATGTGAAGTTGCTTATCCTAACACGAAGTTATGTGAAGATTTTTAGCACTAGGGAAAAGTGGTCCCTTGAAAATTGAAAGGGGTATATAAAAGTGTGTTCACTTAGTTCACTGACTAAGAACTGACTCCCCATGCTGTGGCTTTACTCTGGCTTATATACCCAAGTTACTACTTATCATTTGCTTTGATTATGCATTAGCTTATATGCATATGAATGAACATACATAACTAGTTATATAATTGCATGATTAGTATGTTCAGGATGTCACACTTGCATATACATTGCATGATCCAAAAAGGGGCAGATGACTCCACCCAAGAGTTGGAATTTTACTATCTTAATTAATCAGGTTGAAGTGAGGACAGCCATGGACTTCTTCTGAGCAGGCCCATTCAATCAGTTTAAGCTGGTTTTCATACTTCATTGTTTGAACAGGATGTTCTTGACCATAAGAAATGGAATTTGGCACTAAGAGAGTTGCAACTCATTATCTTCTAATTTACATATAATTCTTTCCTTTGAATCCTAATAAAAGGGAGAGAAACAAGTTACTGTCAGGTATTTGGTCATCCTGCATCCATCAGCATCTGTCCTGATCCTTTCCCCAGGGCCTTCTGAAACTGTTCTCTACCCCTTTAGTGGGTTCTTGGCCTTGATTTGGTTGGGAATTACTGGATAGGGAAAGTCCTCTCTGGGGTGACCCTCCTCAAAGAATTTGCCCTCCACCCAAAAACATCTAGAGGCAATGAAAGAAGAGTTTTTAAAAATGTGGCAAAGCAGAAACAACCAGAACTGATCAAGACACCCACAAAATGAAGAGAGTAAAAGCACTTTTCTCCTGGGGGTGAAACAAATGCACAAAGAACCATTTAAAATGGACCTGAACAACCTGAGAAATAATCAGATGTAGACAAGGTGAATGAATCTCAACAGTTAAACAGGGGAACTTTAAAAGGTCTAGAATAAGTTGAACCAAGTGTCAGAGAAGAAGAATGACACAAAACCAATCACAAACAAAACCCTAGACAAGAGAGAAAAACTGGCCTTCAGAATAAACTCATCAAGATAATCAGATGCCTAGACATAAGCAAAAAAAATAAGCCATACTAAGAAACAGGAATTTATGGCCCACTCAAGGAATAAATTAAATCTCTCTCTGTATACAAGAATCAACTCAAAATGGATCAAAGACCTAAATATAAAAGCTAGACTCATAAAACTACTAGAAGAAAATATAAGGGAAAATCTTACAGACCTTTTGGGAGGTGGTGGTTTCTTGGATCTTACTCCCAAAACATGAGCAACAAAAGAAAAAAATAGATAAATGGGACCTCCTCAAAATTAAACACTTTTGCACCTCACAGAACTTTGTCAAAAGGGAGAAATAGCAGCTGATTCAATGGCAGAAAATATTTGGATATCACATATTTGATAAGGGCTTAATATCCATGATATATAAAGAGATAATACCACTCAACACTAAAAAAACATATGACCCCATAAAAAATACACATAATATGTGAGTAGACATTTGTCCAAAGCAGAAATACAAACGGAAAAAAAAATTTAAAAAAACATTCAACATTACTTGTGATTAGGGAAATGCAAATCAAAGCTACAATGAGATATCATCTTACACCTATTAGAATGGCCACTATCTAAAAGACAGAGAAATCCAAGTGTTGGGGAGGATGTGGAGAGATAGGAATACTTACTCACCGTTGGTGGGAATGTTGAATGTTACAACCACTGTGGAGGACTGTTTGGCTGTTCCTAAAGATGTTGAGCATAAATTTGCCCTATGATCTGGAAATACCACTACTGAGCATATACCCATAAGAACTGAGAGCAGTTACATGAACAGACATCTGCACACCGATGTTCATAGCAGCATTATTCATGATTGCAAAAAGTTGGAAACAACCCAGATGTCCATCAACTAATGAATGGATTATCAAAATGAGGAATGTTACGCAACTGTAAGAAGAAATGAACTTATAAATTAGATGAAAACATGGATGAAACTAGAGGGCATTATGTTGAATGAAGCAAGCCAGACACAAAAGGACAGATACTGTATGATTGCATTACAATGAACTAAATATATTGTGTAATCTCATGGAGATAATAACTTGTATATGGGTCACCAGAAAATAGAATGAGTTTAGAGAATGGAAACCTGAGGATTAACTTATGCAGAATTAGTAAAAAAGATATGTGTTAATCTTTGGAAATGAATAGAAAAGGTGGAATCCCAATATAAAGTATGTAACTATCTGTACTATTATGTGGGTGTGAAAGTGACTTAAAGGGAAAGTCTAAGGTCATGTATATTAAAAACAGGATAGCTAAAAACTGTAACATGGTACTGTCTAACATAGTAAACCTCATCAAAATATGACTGAGTAAAATTGCATATATAAGATTGTTTTTCTTTAAAACTGATCAAAGGTATGTTAATGCTATAAAATGTTACTAACAGACCAAAAAACACACACATTATGCTAACTGAAAAAAACCAGACACAAAGTAGTACATTTTGTATGATTCCATGTATACAAAATGTAAATATAAAGAAGAAATTAGTGGCTATGTAGGGCTGGAGAAGGACTGCTAACAGGTGTGTGTTTTTTTCTTTTTGGAATAATGAAATTATTCTAAAATTTTGTGGTGATGAATGTACAACATTGTGATTATACTGAAAGGAATTGATTCTACACTTGGACAGATCATATGTGATGTGAATATATCACAATGAAACTGCTTAATAAATAAATAAATAAATAGTTGTGCAAGAATAGCCAGAAATTATAACTATGTACAGCAGGGAAAGCATAGAGAGGTTGAGAGTTTAAGAATTTTCTGGTTTGTTTGCCTGTTTTTTGTCTATTATTATTATTGAAATATTGAAAATGTTTTAATAATGATTGAAGTGATGAATGCACAACTATGTGATTATACCAAAACCATTGATTGTATACATTGGATGAATTGTATGCTTTATTAATATGCATGAATAAAAAGTTTTTCAAAAAAAAAGAAGTCATAAAAAATTTGGAGGAGACACAGAATTTGGAAAAACTAATCAAAGTTATACAAACAAATTTATATCAACTCAGGGAGATGAAGGGAAATACAACCAAAGAGTTAAAGGATATTTAGAAGACATTGGTTGAGCATAAAGAAGAAATGAGTGTGTGAAACCAAGAATAACAAATTAATTAAATGAAAGGCACAATAGATGGATGTAAAAATACACTAGAGACGTACAACAAGCAGAGAAGAAGAGGTAGAAGAAAGAATCCACAACCTGGAAGACAGAACATTTGAAATCTTATAGACAGAAGAAGAGATATAGAATAGGAATGGGGAAAAAAATTAGAAGGCTTTCAGTGAATTGAATGACAGTGTGAAGCTCACAAACATATGCATCATGGGTTCCCAGAAATAGAAGAGATGGGAAAAGAGGCAGAAATAATAATTGAGGGAAAAATGGCTAAAAATTTCCAAGTGCTTATGAAACACATAAACATAAAAGTTCAAAAAGTCCAATTTACTTCCAAGAGAATAAATCCTAATAGCCTTACTCTGAGGCACATACTAATCCAAAATTCAAATGTCAGAGACAAAGAGAGAATCCTGAAAGCAGCAAGAGAAATGCTATCTGTCATATACAAGGGACTCACAATAAGATTAATTGCTGATTTCACTTTAGAAATCATGGAGGCAAGAAGTTCTATGATATATTTAAGACACTGAAAGAGGAAACTGCCAGCTAAGAGTCCTTTTTTTAAAACTTAGTGAAATATATCAGACATAAATGGATAGACATAAATAATAAGTGTTTAGTCAAAGTTATGAACTTAAAACAAACTGGCATATCATCATACAGAGCTCCCATACATGACTCCACCACGAACACCTTGTATTGTTGTGAAAACTTTGTGGCAAACTGTGAAAGAACATGATCAAAATATTATTACTAAATATAGCCCAAGCCATGAAATCTTTATCTGGAAAAACTGTCCTTCAAAAATGAAGAAAAGTTTTAAATATTCACAGAGAATCAGAAACTGAGAAAGAATTTAAAAAAAATCCTGTCATACAAGAAATATTAAGGGAGTTCAGCAGGCTGAAAGGAAAGGAAAGGAGAGAGAGGCTGGAAGGAGAATGTAGAAACAAAGATTACAAGTAAGTATAATTAAAAGGGTAAATAGATGGGCAAAAATAAGATATGACATATAAAAACCGACGGAGAAAATGGCAGAAGTATGCACTGACTTTACATTAATAATATTGAAGATTAAGGATTAAACACCCCAATCAAAACATGTAGATTGGAAGAATGGATAAAAATGTATGACCTTTCTATATACCGTCTACAAGAGAAACACTTTAGTCCCAAAGAAACAAATAGGTTGAACATGAAAGGTTGTAAAAAAAAATGGCTCATGTAAAATGTAACCCAAAAAGAGCTGGAGTAGCTATACTAAAATCAGACAAAGTAGACTCTAAATGCAAAATTCTTATAAGAGCCAAAGAAGACACTAAAAGGGGTTATCCACCAAGAAGAAATAACAATCTTAAATATTTATGCACCTAACGATGGTACCCCAAAATAACCAAGACAAACACTGGCAAAACTCAAAGACAAAATAGATGTTTCTACAATAATAGTTGGCAGTTTCCATATACCACTCTCATGAATAGATAGAACATCCAGACAGAGGCACAATAAGGAAACAGAGAACTTGAATAATATGATAAATGAACTATCCTAACAGATATGTAAATAACATTGCATCCCAAAACAGCAAGGTATGCATTCTTCTCAAGTCACATGGAAAATTCTCCAAGATAGATCACATGTTAGGCTACAAAATAAGTCACAGTAAATTTTAAGAGATTCAAATTATGAAAAATATTTTCTCTGAAGATAATGAAATTAGGCCAGAATTTAAAAACAGGCAAGAGCTGGAAAATTCACAAATATATGGAGTTTACAGAACACACACTCAAATGATCAGGGGGTCAAAGGAGAAGTTGCAAAAATAATCAAAAAGAGTCTTGAGTGGAATAAAAAAGAGAACATAACATATCAAAACTGATCAGATGCAGAAAAGGAAATATTGAAAGGAAAATTTATAGCCCTAAGTGTTACAGTAAAAATGAAGAAAGAGCTAAAAATAAAAGAGCTAACTGAGTACCTGCAAAAATGAGAAAAAGAAAATGCTCAAAAGCAAGCAATAGTAATGAAATAAAAGATTAAAGAAGAAATAAAAGAAATTTAAGATAAAAACAATAGAGAGAATTAACAAAAAGTTGGGTTTTTTTTGAGAAGATCAACAAATTTGACAACCTTAGCTAGACTGACAAAGAAAAAAGTAAAGATGTTGGAAAGAAATAAAGTCAGAAATGATAGGAAGTCATTAATATTGACCCCAGAGAAAAAAGTATCATAAGATGATGCTATGAACAACTTTGTATACTAACAAGTTAGACAACTCAGGTGAAATGGATACATTTTTAAGAAAACAAGAACATCCTGCACTAACTCTAGAAGAAATAGAAGACCTTAACAGACCAATTACATGTAAAGAGATTGAATCAGTCAAAAAATCTCCCAAGAATGGAAAGCACAGGACCAGATGGTTTCACAGGTAAATTCTACTAGCATTCCAATAAAAATTAATACCAATCCTGCACAAACTATTCCCAAAAAATGAAGAGTAGGGAACACTAATTCTATGAAGCCAGCATCACCCTAATATGAAAGCCAGATAAAGTTACAAGAAAAAAAGGACAGACCAATTTCTCTAATGAATATAGATGCAAAAACCTTAACAAAATACTTGCAAATCAAACCCAGCAGCAAATAAAAAGTATTATAAAACATGACCAAACGTTTTTTACCCTAGATAGGCAAGTGTGTTTCAACATAAGAAAATCAATTAATATAATATAACACATTAAGAAATTGGTGGGGAAAACCACATGATCATGTTGATTGATGCAAAAAAAAAAAAACATTTGATAAAATCTTACATCCATTAATTAAAACACACTGAAAGATAGGAATAGAAGAAAGCTTCCTCAACCTGATAATGGGCATATATGAAAAAGCCACAGCCAACATCATACATAATGGTGAAAGATTGAAAATTTTTCCTCTGAAATAAGGAACAATACAAGGGTGCTTATTGTCACTTCTGTTATTCACTGTAGTGCTGAAAATTCTAGCTAGAGCACTTAGGACAGAAAAAGAAATAAAAAGCATAAAGTTGGAAAGGAAGAATTAAATCTATTGCTATTTGCAGATGACCTGATTGTATATAGTGAAATTTCCCAGAAAATCTACAGCAACACATGATACGGAAAATCTATAGCTAATACATGATTTCAGCAAATGGGTGTGTTACAAGAATAGCATGCACAAATCAGTAGTGTTTCTATGGACTATTAATGAGCAATCTAAGGAGGAAATCAACAAAATTTCCAATTAAAATAGGAAATAAATGGATGAAATATATAGGAATATATTTAACCAAGGATGTAAAGGATCTGTATACAGAAAACTAAAAAACATTGATAATAGAAATCAAATATCTTTATAAATGGAAAGGCATTCTGCTTCCATGCATTTGAAGATTAAATACCATAAATATGTAAGTTATACCCAAATTGATATAGAGTCAATTTAATCCCAAACAAAATTCCAAAATCCTACTTCAGAGAAAAAGAAGAACCAATTATTAAATTTATTTGGAAGGGTAAGTGGCCATAAAGATTAAAAAACATTTTGAAGAAGAAGAATAAAGTTGGAGGTCTCACAGAATCTGATTTTTTTAAATTTAATTTTTAAATTAAAAAAAATTTTTTAAAGATACTTAGATTATGTATATGTTACACAAAACTTATAGGGATTCCCATAGGCCCCACCTCCCACACCTCCCACAACCTCCCACATAAACATCCTTCATTAATGCGGGGCATCACCTGCAATGGATTTACATATCCTGGGACTTTGTCATTAAGCATGGACCATAGTTCGCATTGTAGACCACACTCTCTCCCACACAGTTCTGCATGTTATATGGTGGTATAAAATGCCCTATATCTGTCATTGCAATGTCACTCAGGACAATTCCCAAGTCCCAAATATACCCCGGTATTACATGTGCTTTTCCCTCTCCCTGTCCCCAGAGCATCCAGTGGCCACTGGCTCCACATTAATGTTGTATTTTCTTCCATTGCTTGAATCACAATATGTCTATAACAGAATACCAGTAAGTCCAGTCTAGACAATAGTTTTCCCCCAATCCCTGAGGAGTCTGGGAAGGTGATGTCCACTCCAACTCCCTGTGAGGGGGCATATATCCCATGGATATGATGGATGGGATTATCCTGCCTGCAGCTGTAGACCCTCTCCATTCCCTGGGATGGCCGTTGTCCATCATCATCTCCCAACCAGGTGTCCTGGGTGAGTCCATTGAGCTGTAGAGTAGGAGTTGCAACCCCACTGAGATTCCAGGCCCAACTGTCACATGGACAGCCCAAAGACTCCAGTCTCTGGATGTACACCTACAAACTCCAGCACCATTTATAGGTTTGAATAGAAGGAACAGATGAACCATGTGCAGATACAACATAGTTGAGTCCAACTCTGTCACTCTCAGGAGCACTAAATCCAAAGTAGGGTCCACTGGCAAGGCACCAAACTCTAGAGCTATCCACCCTGACATAAGACCTGGGCATCTTCAGGGCCCTCAGGAGCCCTGCTATTTGGGGTGATATCCACTTTAGAATTCTATGAGGTCTTACTGAGATATGCATAAGCTTTAGCTCTGAGATGACCTCCCAACTCACTTTGAAGACTCTTAGCCACATGAACTCATTTATCTTTACCTTTTCCCTCTTTTATTTGAGGTCTTTTTCCTGTCATACTGCCAGCTGGCGCTTAGTAGTAATCCCTCAGTGCCAGGGAGGCTCAGCCCCAAGAGTCATGTCCCATGCTGGGAGGAAGGTAATGCATTCATATGCTGAGATTGGCTTAGAGAGAGGCCACATTAGAACAACAAGGAACCTCTCAGGAGGCAGCCCTTAGGTACCCCATAGCAATAGGCTAAGTTTCAATTTCAAGAGCAAAGATTCCTAAAGATAGTTATCAATAACAAGAGCCCATCAGTGGATCACCCTCTTTTGCCAGACACTGCTCCTGGATGTGGGGGACTGTTGCTGTTCCCTTGGAGAATGTGCCAGTGCTCTCCAAGATGGGAATTCAGTTTTCTCTCATTTATAGAGTGATTCTCTACCCACTGTGAAAATGCCCCATGAACATTTGAACAATTTTATATACCTTGAATGTATGTTCAGGTGAACTTGCTCCCATGCCCCCCCATCGCTGACACCCATGACCAATGATCCTCTCCCACCCCAGGTGTAACCCTTCTGTGATCCAAAGCTTCTTTAAAAATGAAGCCTATGCAATAGCCAAATACAATTAATAGGAAAATGAAATAAAATCATAAGTTTAAATGTAAGAGATAAAATACATGAAAACTTAAAAAAAAAAACTAAAACTAAAATAAAACAAAAAGATTGGGATATTTAAAAAATGAAAAATATAAAAAAATTTAAAAAAAATTTTTTTTGACATTTTGCCTTTTATCACTGCAATATCTAGTGTCCAGTCTGTACCATGGCACCTTCCCCCTTCTCATTCCCCAGTGTCTCACTATTTTTCATTTTGTTTTCAAAGAAGTTTTAGGTCACAGCAAAGTCACACACAGAATACAAGAGACTCATATACTCAACCTCCTCCCCCTTTCCTCACCCCATATTAAAACCTTTTTGTATGTGGATGGTAGCATTTTTATAACTGATAAACAGATAGTGAAATATAGCTGCTAACCATTGTCAATGGTTTACAGTATGGTTTACATTTTAGACCATACACTTTTATAAATTTTGAAGATATTTACTATGTCCTGTTTCCATCACTGTAAGGTAATGAAGAACATTTCTACTGACCAGTAAATACCCCCTGTTGATCTATTCTGTTCCTCCCTCCCCACCCCCTCAGGGCCCATGAAGACCCCTTGGCTTGACTCATTGGATGAAAAGATTCATAGTTGCATGCAACAAAAGGTCTTGACACACTGGTTTGTCCTCCCCTATTAGGAACTGCCCTTGCTCTTGAGAGACCCCCACCTGTCTATTTTTGAATGAATCAGTCCTCCCAAAGATGAGAGTCCAACTCCATTCCACCCATTATGTGGGTCTCCACCAACTGGTACAACACATTATGACAGGATTAACACTCACAAACTCCCTAGAAACCTGCTCTAGGTGTACCCTGTCTCGATTGCCCCCCAACCAACAATCTAAATCAGTGATGTTCCTTGTCAGTTTGCCATAAAAGCATTCCCTCTTCTGTACTTTCAACCTCACACCCACAAATTCCAAGTATTCACCTGGTCCCTCTCAGGTAGGACTTTATACTACCTGATTTTAAAGAATATTACCAAGCTGCACTGATCACAACAGCATGGTACTAGGATAGAAATATATTTATGACCAGTAGAATTAAATTGAGTGTTCATAAATAGACACTGACAGCTGATTTTTGAGAAGGTTGTAACATCTGCTCTACTGGGACAGATATGTCTCTTCCATGAATCTTGCTGGGAGAACTGGATATCTTTATGCAAAAGAATGAAAGAGGACCCCTAGCTCACATCTTATACAAGTATAATATGTTTGTATATTTATACAAATTATAGCATACAAATATAAAAATATGCAAGTACACTTTCCCTTTAAACCACTTTCATACTCACATATTATTATTTCTATCTTTTGAAGTGTTATTATCAGAAAAAAAATGCCAGATTTTTTGAATGCCTAGTTACAAACATTATGTTGGGCTTTCACCTTTTCTACTCATTTCCAAAGATTAACAGGCATCCTTTTAACAAATTCTGCACAAGTTAACCTTCAGCTTTACATTCTCTAACTTAATTCTATTTTCTGGTGACCTGTATTCAAGTTAATATCTCCATGAGATTACACAATATATTTAATTCATAGTAGAGCACATACAGTATTAGTCCTTTTATGTTTGACTCGCTTCACTCAAAATAATGTGTTCCAGGTTCATTCATGTTGTCATATGCTTGATGACTTCATTTCTTCCTATATCTGCATAATATTCCATCATGTGAATGCACTACAGTTTGTTTATCCATTATCAGTTGATGGATCCTTTTGTTGTTTCCAACTTTTGACAATCATGAATAACACCACTATGAACATTGGTATGCTGACATCTGTTCATGTCACTGCTCTCAGTTCTTCTAGTTATATACCCAATAGTGGTAGTGCTGGGTCATATGGCAAATCTTTATTCAAATTCTTTAGGAATTGCCAAATAGTCCTCCACAGTGGTTATACCATTCTATATTCTCATCAACCCTCAATAACTGTTCCTAACTTTCCACATCCTGTCCCACACTTGCAGTTCCATATTTTAAAACATACTACAAATCTACATCATCAAAACTGCATGGTATTGGCACCAGAATAGACATACTGACCAAGAGAAATGAACTGAGAGTTCTGATGTAGATCCTCACATATACAGTCAACTGATCTTTCACAAGACCACCAAGCATGTTCAACTTGGAGAGAATGACCTTTTCCACAAATAGTGATTGTAAAACTGAATATCTATATCCAAAAGAATAACAGAGGAACACCATCTCATACTTTATTCAAAAATCAACATGGTTCAAAGATCTAAATATAAGAGCCAAGATTATAAAGACCTTGGAAGATAATGTAGGGAAGTATCTACAGGACCTTGTAATAGGAAATGGTTTCATGAGCTTCAAAATTAAAGCATGAGTAGCAAAAGAAAAAAATAGATCAAAGGGACCTCCTCAAAATTAAAAACTTTCACACCTCAACGAACTTTGTCAAGAAAGTGAAAAGACAGCCTACTCAATGGGAGAAAATATTTGGTAACCATATATCTGAGAGGAGCTTAATATCCAGCATATATAAAGAAATCCTATAACTCAAAAATAAAAAGACAAAAAACACATTCAAAAATTGGCAAGTGATTTGAAGGGATACTTCTCCAAAGAAGAAATACAAATGGCTTAAAAGCGAAAAGATGCTCAACATCACTAGCTATTAGGGAAATGCATATCAAAACTAGATTGAGATATTATCTTACAATCATTAGACTGGTGACCCTTTAAAAAACAGAGAATTACCAGTGTTGGAGAGAATGTAGAGGAATGGGAACTATCATCCACTGCTGGTGGGAATGTAGAATAATCCAGTCATTGTGCAGGACAGTTTGGCGGTTCCACAAAAATCTAACTATAGGTATTCTATATGATCCAGCAATTCCACTGCTGGGTTTATACTCTGAAGAATTTAAAGCAAGGACATGAACAGATATATGCACACCAATGTTCATAGCAGCATCATTCACTAATGCCAAAAGTTGGAATCTACCCAAATGTCCATCAACAGATGAGTGGATAAACAAAATACTGTATACAATGGAATATTACTCAGCTGTAAGAAGGAATACAGTACTATCACAAGGGATAACATGGATGAATCTTGAGGACCTTATGTTGACTGAAGCAAGCCAGGCATTTAAGGACAAATATTACATGACCTCCCTGATAAGAATTAAGCAAATTGAGCAGACTCAGAGAGGTAGAGTCTGGAAGATAAGTTTACAGGAAATAGAAAGGTAGAAGAAGATTATGAGCCAATGCCCACATGCAAGTTTGACAGGAAGTAGGGTGGGGAGGGTGGGTTAGATGGCCCATGGAAATGGGAGGAGGGTTGAGGGAGGGAGAAGGTGAACCCTGTGGATTGGTGGGTATGTGGTTGAAAGAACAATGTTGGCAAAGCTCTTTGACAAGGAAGAGTTACTGGTTTAGGGTATTTGGTGGAGGGGCATTCAGGATGGGGCACACCTGGGGCAGTCTTCTAGAGAATGTGTGAATGATCATTTTGTCATAGTGTGTTATATCAGTGGATGGAGACCACATAATGAGATGGAAGTGGTTGGACTCCCATCCTGGGAGGCCCGATATGTTCTCAAACAGAGGGGTTGTTGTCTCTCAAGAGCATGGACATTTCCTAATAGGGGAGGATAGACCAGTGTGTCAAGCCCTCAATGTTCTTGCAAGTAACTCTGAATCTTGTCATTCAAGGAGTGAATCCTGGTGATCGAAATGGGCCTGAGGAGAGGAAGAGAGGAATAGAATAGATGGAAGAGAGGTATTTGGGGGCAATGGAATCATTCTGCATGATCTTTCAATGATGGATACAAACCATGTTAAATTTCATCAGAAAATTATAAAAATGTATTGTCTAAAATGTAAAGCATATTATAAACCATTGACCATGGTTAGTCGCTATGTTTCAATATTTGTACATCAGTTGTAACAAATGTACCATCCACATATAAAAAGGTTATTAATATGGGAAGGGGGAAAATGGGGAGGATGTTGGGTATATGGATGTCCCCTATAATCTGTATGTGACTTTATTGTGACCTAAAACTTCTTTAAAGCAAAATGGAAAAAAGTAAGACACTGGGGAATAAATGGAAGAAAATGTCACTGTACATACAGGAAAACAGATATTACAGTGATGAAAGGCAAGATGCCAAAAATTTTTTAAAAACAATTTTCATTATTTTTTAATATACCAATTTATAAATTCTATTTTCATTTTAGTTTTTCTAAATTACTATGTATTTTATTTCCTATGTATAAACTTACAATTATTATTTCATTTTTCCTATTAATTGTATTTGGCAATATTCTTGGCTTCATTTTTGGAAAAGTTTTGGATCACAGAAGGGTTACAACTGTGGCAGAGGAGGATCATTGGTGTGGTGTTTCAGTGATGTGGGATACATGGAAGGAAGTTCACATAGGCTTACATATAAGGTATACAAATGTGTTCAAATATTCATGAGGCATTGTCACAATGAATACAGATTCACACAATAACCAAAAGAATATTGAATTCTCATCCTGGGGTGCTCTGCCACATTCTCTAATGGAACAGCAACAATCCCCCAATACAGGTGTAATGACTAATTAAGAAGGATGGTCCACTGATGGGCCCTTGATATTGATGACTATGCTTATGAGACTTTGCTCTTGAAATTGCAATTTACCCTAGTGTTGTAGGGTGCCTAAGAGTTACCACCTGAGAGCCTCCATGTTGCTCAAATATGGTCTCTCTCTAAGCCAAACTCAGCATATAACTGTATTACCTTCATCCCAGCATGGAACATGACTCCTGTGGATGAGGCTCCCTGGCCCTGAGGCATTACTACCTAGCACCAACTAACAATGCAATTAGAAAAAAACTTGAATAAAAGGGGGAAAAGGTGAAGACAAATGAGTTTATATGGCTAAGAGTCTTGAAAGTGTGTTGGGAGTTCATCCCAGAGGTAATGCTTATGCACATCTTAAAAGGACCTCATATATTGCCAAAATAGATACTACCCCAAATAGTGGAGCTCCTAGGGGTTCTGGAGACACCAAGGTCCTACAGTCATGGTAGATAGCTACAGAGTTTGGTGCCTTGACAGTGGGCCCTAATTTGGGGTTTCTGCTCCTGAGTGTGATAGAGTTAAATTAAGTTGTGAATTCTCTACACATGCCTCTTCTGTCCCTTCTATTCAAACCTATAGTTGGTGCTGGAGTTGGTAGGTGTATGTCCAAGATACTTGAATGTTTGGACTGTCCATGTGCCAGCTGAACCCTGAGCCTCAGTGGAGTTGCAATACCTACTCTACAGTTCATTGGACTCACTCAGGAAAAGTAACAAGGAGGTGAGGATGGACAACTAGCATACCAAGGAACCAAGCAAACAAGGGTCTCATGCATCAGGCATATGGGATAAAAGGCCCCTCTTAATTAGAGGTGGAGTGGGCATCACTATCTCAGAATCCTCAGGATTGGGGAATAAAATATGGATTAGAGTGGACTTACTGTTATTTTACTATAGACTTATTGTGATTCTAGAAATGGAAGAAATTATATCTTTGATTTGGAGAGAGTGGCCAGTGGAGGTGCTGAAGGCAGGGAGAGGGAAAAAGAGGTGTAATCTGGGGACATTTTCAGGACTTGGATTTGTACTGAATGACATTGCATTTAGAGATACAAGCCATATATATCCTGCAATAACCTACAGAATTGAGTGACAGAGAGTGTAAACTACAATGTAAAATATAGTCCATTCTTAGTGACAATGCCCCAAAATGTGTTCATCAATTGCAATGAATGTACCACACTAATGAAAGAAGTTGTTAATGTGGGAAAAAGTAGGAGGTGTGGGGAATGGGGCATAGGGAATCCCTTATTTTTTAGTAACATTTTATGTAATTGAAGTATCTTTTAGAAAAAATAAAAATATATTTTAATAAAATAAAACAAGTTCAATGTTTTCAAAAATTTTTATCAGATTTTATTTAGAAATTTAAAATAAATTAAAATTTTATATTTTGCTTTAAAAAAAGAAAAGAATAAACTCAAATTATTTCTTCCCTAATGCTATCTTGGCATGTACCTTGGGAGTTGGAACTGAAAGGAGACATAAAGGGCTTCTGGGTGCCCTGTGGCTCTGATCTGATTCTTGAACTGGATGCTGGTAACATGAGTTTGTGAAGTGTATGAAAATGCATCCAGCTGTGCTGATATAGGTTTTTTTTTTGTTTGTTTGTTTTTTTGCATTTGTTTACATAAGTGTTATTTGTTATATATATATATACATTTTATAAAGGTGCCTAGATTACCCAAATATTACTCAGAAACTACAGGGATTCCCATGCTCCCCACCGCCCACACCCCCAAAAACACCCCACACAACCATTCCCCATCCGTGTGGTACTACACCCGCAATGGATATACACATCCTGGGGCCTTGCCACCGAGCATAGACTACA